>JALGBA010002255.1:77500-81448 GCA_023970755.1 Azemiops feae | reverse complement strand
GAAGTCCTCCCCTCTTAAAATGCTCCACTTTGAGAAAAAACAACAACACAGCTTTGTTAAACCAGAAAGTGCATCTTCCTGCATCCACCTTTCTCAAAGTTTGCAAGAGTCTTTTCACCAGTCTGTCTTTTTTTACTGCACAACTCCACAACACACATTGTTGCTTCCTTTTTTGTGTCAACATTCAAAACGGTTCTTGCATCACTGCTGCCCCGAAGCTGCCCCGGTTCAACTGTATGTGTAAAGCTCTCCCCCCTCCCCCACCCCGTGCCTAACAAATTCCATCCCTAAACGTTCTGAGTTCAAGATTTGACAGGTCCCATGTGGCTTAACTCTAACCCTAATTCGGGCTCCTTTCGCGATCGTCCTCGGCTTATGAACAGAACAGGGACCTCAACTTCTGTGGCTGAGAAGACTTTATAACCATTTTTCACCATCGTTGTTAAGTGAATCACTAGGTTGTTAAATGACTCCGGCTTCTGAATCCTGAGATGGGGATGGACTGAGAGGGAAGGGTGAGGCCCCCTTTGCAAGATGGCTTACGTTCACACCCCAAATATACCCATCTGGTCACTTAGAATTGACCCCACTTGAGGGCAAACATAACCTGTCAATCAAATTCCACAATCTCCCAGCAAACCTGGTGATGTTAGACAAAAGGAATTTATTTTAAAGGCTCCCTCAGACGTCAAACTGCCTTTAAGATCAGTTAAGAGCTCTACATTCACCCCTCTGAAGGTCTTAACTAGGCCCAGACAGGACCACACCATTTCCAAGACCCTTCGACCTCAGGACCCATCATCCCCAGCCTTATCTCCCACCTGAAGACATCTCCCAGGTGGTCCTCACCAGCCGTGGTGCTGATATTGAGTCAGGTGCCAAACCCAAATTCCGGCACCAATAGATACAACTGATGAGGTTACTTAGTTTGGCCATGAAACGTCTGCAAGAAAACCACCAAGCTCAGAGAGCATCAAAGACCCCACAGTCTTTTTCCTCCTCCTCCTCCTCCTCCTCCATACCTCCTCTCCCTCCCTGAAAACACCTCCCCTCTAGCACTGATGATGTTACGTAGTTGGGTCATGAACATCTGCAAGAAAACACCAAAGCTCAGAGAGCACAGGACCCCACAGTCATTAGTCCTCTTCCTCCTTTCTCCTCTCCCCCCTCCTCCTCCTCCTCCTCCTCCTCCACCCCCTCCTCCTTTCTGCAAACCCCCCCTCCCTTCCCAGGGAGCTACTGGGATGCATGGCTCGGATATCCTTCACAAACGCATGCAAACCCTTGGCTGAAAACAGACAAAAATTGCACATTGCAAGGACGCATCAACGGACCGGCAATTCCCACACCTGCACAGGTAGCTCCAAACCCAGCCTATTCTCCACGCACGAAGGAAGAGGCATGCCCCTATGGCAGGATTTTGCAAGGTTTTACCTGGCACGGGACGGCACAGCTCTTCCATGCGAAGGTGCTTAGGGACTCCATCACCGAAGGATACCTTTAGACGCTTAAGACTACAAGATCCATGTGGGAGATGAGGCTCTCCCCTTGCCCAATCTCCCAGAGAGGTGCGCGGGGACAATATATCCAAAGAAACTTAAATTGCCAACAAAGAAAAGTTTGGAGAGAAACTGAGAATGCTGAGCAAGAAAGTGACTTTCGCAAAAAGGGTTTCTCGGTTTAACTGGCTCCAGGAAATGCCAAGTCACGACAACAGACAACACTTCCTTTCCTGCCGAACGAGAGGACCCACCGCAAAACAGTGTCTTCATTGCGCTTGTCGCAAGCGAGCACGCCCCAAAGCTGCTGCCAAACCGAACCAAAAAAAATGAAAAATATATATATATATGTATGTATGTATGTGTGTGTGTGTGTATATATATATATATATATAAATAAAACCAGCAACTAGCCCGAAGCTGGTCTTTTTTTTTTTTCTCCCACGGTCGAATCCTCGTTCTGCTGTCCGTGCACCAGTTTTTTACGGAGCAGGTTAGTTTGCGGCACACAAAGTAAAAGAGGAAAATAAAAGAAGGAAAAGAAGAGAAGAGAAGGGGAAAAAGAAACTTGGCATGCTTTGAAGGACGATGTACACCTCGGACTTCCAGAACACCTGCTGATGAGCATCAGCCGTGCAAGGCTTGAAAAAGGGACACATGAGAAAGAACAGATTTGGGGGGGGGGGGAATCACAGGATCCAGCAACTTTGTAGAGGTAGTCCTCGACTTACAATAGTTCATTTAATGACCGTTCGAAGTTACAACAGCACTGAAAAAAGTGGCTTAGGACCGTTTTTCACACTTACAACGGCTGCAGCATCCCTGTGGTCTCGTGCTCAAAATTCAGACGCTTGGCAACTGACTCGTAATTATGACGGTCGCAGTGTCCCAGGATTCACGTGATCCCCTTTTGCGACCCACTGACAAGCAAAGTCAATGAGGGAAGCCCGATTCACTTTGACAACCGTGTGACTAAGTTATCAACTGCAGGGGTTCACTTAACAAGTGCGGCAAGGAAGGCCGTAAAGTGGGGCAAAACCCACTGAACAAATGTCTCACTCAGCAACAGAAATTTTGGGGCTCAATCGTGGTCGTACGTCGAGGACTGCCTGTGTTTGATGCACGTCGAAAACGTGGTTGGTGTTTGGGGACACGGAGCGAAAGGGACAATCGGCGCAGCAAAGGTGTTTACCTTGCCTTTTATTGTGTCTTTTTAAAGGTCTACTTAAGAGTAACCCTTTTGTGATATCTCTGTTATTGTTCTTTCCCTTTAACCCGGGTGTTTCGCTCTTCGAACAACCTGAGTTGGTCTTATCTTTTTAAAGCAGGTTTTAATTTTAATTTTATGATTTTACATCTGTAGTTTTATTGCTGCTGTGAGTTGCCTGGAGTCGTGGTTTGAATTACAAATCTTTTCAAGGAAAAATAGCTTTATCAATAAATGTCTTCCCTTTGCTCTGGACACAGAGTCCTCGACTTACGACTGCTCTTTTAGTGACCGTTTGAAGTTACGACAGCAACGACAGATCCTCGCAGTTACAACCGTTGCCTCTCCAGGTTCACGTGATCAAAATTCAGACGCTGGGCATCTTGACTCATATGTATGACGCTTGCAGCGTCCCAGGGTTCATGTGATCCCCTTTTGCGACCATCTGACAACCAAAGTCAATGGGGAAGCCAGATTCACGACTCACTTAACAACCGCAGTGATTCATTTAACAACCGTGGCAAGAAAAGGGCGCAAAACGGGGCAAAACTCACTTAACAACTGTGCCGCTTAGCAGTGGAAATTCTGCCCCCAATTTGTGTTCGTACATCCGAGGACTTGTCTGTCTTTGTTTTCTGATTACTGGAATTTGGGGAGGGTACGTAAAGCGAAGCAGGTAAAGGTGCACCCCGCCCTATTAGGCCACCTTGACTGGTGTTTTGGCCTCCGCCATCCTCTTCTTCACCCCTCCCCCCCTCCGCAAGAATTGGGCAAGTGATGACTCCAAGAAGCTTGATGGGAACGGAGGAGGTTCAGGATTCAAGTCCCGACTTGTCTGAACCATGCAGAGTTTGTATGCAGTAAATCCGGTTTTCTTTGCATTTTTTTCCCCACCTGCACGCTTGGTGGCACCCAAAGTTTTCAGACGTCCCACAGCTCACTTAGTAACCATTCCAGTTCAACTTACAACGGCAGTGAAAAAAGGAACTTACGACCGTTGCAGCATTCCCCCGTGATCCAAATTCAGACGCTTGGCAACTGACTCGTATTTATGACGGTCGCAGTGTCCGGGGGTCACGTGATCCCCTTTTGCGACCTTCTGACAAACTAAATCAAATAGGGAAGCCGGCTTCACTTAACGACCATGTTACTCGCTTAACAACTGCAGCGATCCACTTAACAACTGTGGGAAGAAAGGCTGTAAAATGGGGCAAAACTCCCTTAGTAACTGTCTCGCTTAGC
>JALGBA010002255.1:0-72500 GCA_023970755.1 Azemiops feae | reverse complement strand
AGAAAGCAGAGACAGAGAGAGGAGAGACAGAGAGGAGAGAGAGAGAGAATGTGAGAGAGAGGAGAGAGGGAGGGGGAGAGAGAAAGGAGAGAAAGAGGAGAGATAGAGAAAAAGGAAAGGGGGGAGAGAGAGACAGGAATGAGAGAGACGGGAGAGAGAGAGAGAAGAGAAGAGAAAGAGAGAAGAGAAAGGACAGAAAGAGGAGAGAGAAGAGAGAAAGGAGAGGAAGAGGAAGAGAGAAGAAAGAGGAGGGAGAGAGAAGAGAGTGAAAGGAGAGAGGGGGAGAGAGGAGAGAGATAGGAATGAGAGAGATTTGAGAGAGAGAGGGGAGAGAGAAAGAAGAGAAAAGAGAGAGAAGAGAAAGAGAAAGGAGAAACACAGAGAGAGGAGAGATAAAGGAGAGACAGAGGGAGGAGAGAGAGAGGAGAGAGAGAAAGGAGAGAAAGAGGAGAGAGCGAGAAGAGAGAGAAAGGAGAGGGGAGAGAGAAAGGAGAGAAAGAGGATAAGAGAAAAAGGAAAGGGGGGAGAGAGAGAGACAGGAATGAGAGACGGGAGAGAGAGAGGAGAGAGAGAAAGAAGAGAAGAGAAAGGAGAGAAAGAGGAGAGAGAGAAGAGAGAGAAAGGAGAGGAAGAGGGAGAGAAGAAAGAGGAGGGAGAGAGAAGAGAGTGAGAGAGGGGGAGAGAGGAGAGAGATAGGAATGAGAGAGATTTGAGAGAGAGAGGGGAGAGAGAAAGAAGAGAAAAGAGAGAGAGAAGAGAGTGAAAGGAGAGAGAGGAGAGAAAGAGAAAGGAGAAACACAGAGAGAGGAGAGATAAAGGAGAGACAGAGGGAGGAGAGAGAGAGAGGAGAGAGAGAAAGGAGAGAGAGGAGAGAGAGAAAGGAGAGGGGAGAGAGGAGAGAAAGAGGAGAGATAGAGAAAAAGGAAAGAGGGGGAGAGAGAGAGACAGGAATGAGAGACAGGAGAGAGAGAGGAGAGAGAGAAAGAAGAGAAGAGAAAGAGAGAAGAGAAAGGAGAGAAAGAGGAGAGAGAAGAGAGAAGAGAGAGAAAGGAGAGAGGGGAGAGAGAAAGGAGAGGAAGAGGAAGAGAGAAGAAAGAGGAGGGAGAGAGAAGAGAGTGAAAGGAGAGAGGGGGAGAGAGGAGAGAGATAGGAATGAGAGAGATTGAGAGAGAGGGGAGAGAGAAAGAAGAGAAAAGAGAGAGAAAAGAGAGTGAAAGGAGAGAGGGAGAGAGAGATAGGAATGAGAGAGACATTTGAGAGAGAGGGGAGAGCGAAAGAAGAGAAGAGAGAGAGAGAGAAGAGAGAGAAAGGAGAGAGAGGAGAGAAAGAGAAAGGAGAAACACAGAGAGAGGAGAGATAAAGGAGAGAGAGGGAGAGAGAGAGAGAGAGAGAGAGAGAGAGAGAGAGAGAGAGAAGAAGGGCCTCAAATTTATGACGGTCGCAGTGTCCCTAGGTCACATGATCCCCATTTGTGACCTTCTGACAAGCAAAGTCAGTGGGGGAAGCCGGATTCATTTAACAACTGTGTGACTAACTTAACAACCGCAGGGATTCGCTTAACAACTTGGGCAAGAAAGGTCACAAAAGGAGGCAAAACTCACTTAACAACTGTCTTGCTCAGCAATGGAAACGTTAGGCTGCACAACCAGAATGACCAGGTGCTGCAAACCTATTCCGTAGTGAAAAATTAGAGGCACAACAAGAAACGGCAACCACAAGTGTTCAGCAATGGTACAGCTTGAGCAAGTGTGCAATCAGCCAGGGTGAATCAGAGTTCTTGGAAGTGACTCAAAGGGAGTAAATGCAACACTGGAAAATAATTTTTTCCCCCTCCTTCGGTTTGCAAAAGGTACGACTGTACAGTAAACTCTTTGGTGTCGTTATTGTGGTTTGTATTGTGCTGTATTTTGCATTCTATCGTATTTGTACTGCATTTGCATTGTATTTGTACTGTATTTTGTATTGCATGTATTTTGAACTGTCTTTGTATAACATTTTGTACTCTATTCATATTATGTTTCGTTTTGAATTTTACATTTTGTACTGTATTCGGGAATTGTATTGTATTTTGTGTTGTATTTGCATTGCATTTCGTAATGTATTGGATTGCACTGTGAATATATTTGTATTGTATTTTGTACTGCACTGTGTTTTATATTGCATTTTTATTATGTGGTATTTTGTATTTGTATTACGTTTTGCACTGTATTGTCTTTTGTACTGAATTGCATTTTGTGTTATATTGCAGTTTGCATTGTGTTTGTATTCTACTTTGCATTTCGTGTTGCATTTCTATTGTATTTTGCATTGTGTTGTATTTTGTATGGTATGGTATTTATATTCCACCTTTATTCTTTTTATAAATAACATTTGTAATATTCTTCCTTCCTTCTATTCTCCTCATCACAACAACTTTGTGAGGTAGGCTGGGCTCTTTAAGAGTTACTAGCCCAAAGTCACCCAGCCAGCCTTCGTGACTAAAGCAGGACTAGAACTCACCGTCTCCTGGTGATTGGCCCAAAGTCACCCAGCTGGCTTTTATGCCTAAGGCGGGACTAGAACTCACTGTCTCCTGGTGGTTGGCCCAAAGTCACACAACCAGCTTTCACACTTAAGGCAGAACTAGAACTCACCGTCTCCTGGTTTCTAGGCCAGCACCTTAACTGTTCTACCAGACTGGCTCTTTTAGAGTTTTAGAGTTTCATTTAGAAGACATAAAGGGCTGATATTCTAATTTTTATGAAAAACCTTTCGAACCTTATTCTTATTTGGATGGACGATGGTTCTTCTATAGATAGTTCTCGACTAACGGGGATTTGTTTAACGACTGTTCAAAGCTACCACATTGGTGAAAAAAGTGTCCTATGAGTGGACCTCGCCGTTATGACCATTGCAGCATCACGTGTTCAAAATTTGGACGTTTGGCGAGTGCCGTGTATTTACGACAGTTGCGGAATCCCAGTGATCACGTGATCACCCCATGTGACCTTCCCAGCCAGCTTCCGACAAGCCAAGACAATGGGGGAAAACTGATTCTCTTAATGACCACAGTGATTCTCTTAACAACCGTGGGAAAAAGGTCATAAAATCAGGTGTGACTCACAGTACAGCCACATCACTTAGCAACAGAAGTTTCAGTCCCAATTGTGGCCGTAGGTTGAGGACTCTTTGTATCCAGAGAGTGGGCCAGTGCTAGAATGCTCAACTTACAACAGTTTATTTAGTGACCATTCAAAGTCACCACGGCACTAAACAAAAGTAATATCATTTTTCACACTTACGACCTTTGCCGCATCCCCAGGGTCCCGTGATCAAAATTCAGATGCTTGGCCACTGACCCATATTTATGACAGTCTCGGCGTCCCGAAGGTCACGTGATCGATCCCCTTTTGCGACCTTCTGACAAGCAGGAAGCCGGATTCACTTAACAACCTTGTGACTAACTTAACAATTGTAGCGATTCAATTAAAACTGTGGCAAGAGAGTTCTTAAAATGGGGCAAAACTTAATGACTGTCTCACTTAGCAACAGAAATTTTGGGCTCCAGTGTGGTCGTAAGTTAAAGAATTACCTATACACTATTTCAGGGGTCTTCAAACCTGGCCCTTTTATGATTTGTGGACTTCAAGTCCCAGAATTCCTCAGCCAGGCATGCGGATTCTGGGAGTTGAAGTCCACAAGTCATAAAAGGGCCAAGTTGGAAGACCCCTGGTCTGGATCCAAGCCCGCAGTTTCATCAAAATGGCTGACTGAGGAATTCTGGGAGTTGAAGTCCACAAGTCATTAAAGGGCCAAGTTTGAAGACCCCTGCACTATTTGGCACTTTTTCCTGATTGTTCCTTGTGGCTGTTCTTAGGAAAAAACAACAAAAAAGGTTTTTCAGGGGTCGAAGAAACTGGTTCCAGCTGGCACGACAGAAAGGTCAGCTAATTTTTAACAAATGTCTCACTTAACAACAGAAATTTGGGCTCCTTTGTGGTCATAAGTTGAGGACTACCTGTACTTAGTTTAGCAACACCAGGAGTTGTATACTATAGATGGAGAAAGACACGGCTTAATTCGCCTAACAACCGTCGCAAAATCCGACACGGCTCATTAATCAATTGCCTTAATTCGCTTAAGAACCGTTGTACAATGGAGACGACTCATTTAACAACCACCTGGTTTAGCAATGGAAATTGTGGTCGTAAGTTGAGGACTGCCTGTATTCCAGCCAATCACACAGTGCTGGCAACGATATTGTGGAACCGAGCCAATCAGGAAATGCGGCAACAAACTTTTGTGGCATCCTCCTCAGACCGCAAAGGGTGGTACAGGAAACAAACCACTTGGCTTAAATCGAGTTAATTCCCTCCATTTGATCTGGCTAATCAGCTGTCCTCGCTCATACAGGTCTCCTCATGCATGGGGTGTGGTTGTTGAGGTGACACACAGAGGATAATACCTGTTTGGACCCACACCTGTGCAAGGCAACACCTGCTCCATTGTCTTGGCAACAAAAGCAGGTCACCTGGCTGTGTCTATTCGAACCAGACAAGTTCAAGCATCTCATTATCACCTGAGATCAAAGCCGGATGAAATTGTTCAGGTAGTCCTCGACTTACGACCACAACTGAGCTCAGAATTTATGTCGCTAAGCGAGACATTTGTTAAGTGGGCTTTGCCGCAATTTTACGACTTTTCTTGCCACATTTGTTAAGCGAACCATTGTGGTTAAGTTAGTAATACAGTTGTTAAATTAGCGACACAGTTGTTAAGTGAATCCGGCTTCCCCCATTGACTTTGCTTGTCAGAAGGTTGCCAAAGGGGGCAACAGGGACATTGCGACCGTCGTAAATATGAGTCAGTTGCCAAGCATCTGGATTTTGATCACGTGACCCTGGAGATGTTGCAATGGTCATAAGTGTGAAAAACTGTCATAAGTCACTTGTTTCGGTGCTGTTGTGACTTTGAACCGTCACTAAATGAGCTGTCGTAGGTCGAGGGCTACCTGTATATTTTTCCTTCTCAATTTGCTCTCAGACTGGAGAAAGATGTTTTTTCACATCGCAACTTGGTTTGCTAAGATTGAGTAAGCCGCCCCTTAAACATCTGCGAGAAAAGTCTAAATTTGTCCTACAGATGAGTTGGTGATTCATCTCAGCCAAGCTGCTATTGATGGTTTATTTTTAAACTGCAAAGATACCTAAAGTTCCCCCTGTTGAATCTGGTGCAGGGATGGATTCTATCAAAGAAAAGTCTTCTTTTTTTTTTCTCAAGATACGACGGACAAGTCCGAGACGGCATACACAGTAGTCTCCTTCCCTGGGCACGGGGTTGGACTAGATGACCTCCGAGGTCCCTTCCAGCCCTACAATTCTATATTTATGTTTTAAAAATTGCTGAACCACCATATCAAGATGGTAGCCTCTTCGGGTTGTGTTCTGCTGCAATCCTCAAAATCCAGCTGCAAATAGTCCTTGTCTTATGATCACAATCGGGAGCAGAATTTCCGTCGCTAAGTGAGTCAGAGGCCTGCTTTTACAACCTTTTTCACCACGGTTGCTAGGTGAATTCCGGGGACTAAGAAAGACATTGTTTACCGAGCTCTGCCCCATTTTACGACCTCCTTTTGTTAAATAAATCACTTCTGTTGTTAGGTTAGTAACATGGTTGTCAATCACAAGGTTGTTGAGGAAATCTGGCTTCTCACACTGATTGTGATGTCAGAAGCTGGCTCGGAAGAGACACGCGGTGAGTACTTGATCCGGGACGCTGCAACCGTCATAGATACGAGTCAGTTGCCAAGCATCTGGATTTTGACATGACCCTGGGGATGGCTGCAAACTTTGAACGGTCACTAAATGAATTGTTGTAAGTCAAGGACCTACTTGTGCACTGCTCCTAGCAAGTTCATTGTGCGGTTTCTGTAAGGTTAGAAGCACTTAGCAATTTACACAGAGGAAAACCAGGCCTTCTCCTCACCTTTTAATATTTTATGTTTTTGCCCTGCGCCGTCTGTCGCTGCTCGGTTGCAAGGAAAAATAATATCAGATAGGGTGAACTTCCTGCCTCTTTAGCGGAATAATTTGGTTTTCGGCAAATTGCGATGGGTCTTTTCAATGTTTTTTTTTATTTTCCCACCCAGTTTTACTCTGCTCCTTCTGTACAATATAGGTAGCCTTTGACTTTCAACCGTTCCTCCATTGACCGTTTGAAGTCACAACAACACTGGAAGAAATGACTTGTGACTGTATTTCACACTTAATGACCGTTGCAGCATCCCCCTTGGTCACGTGATGCAAATTTGGGCTTGGCAACTGGCCTGTATTTATCGAGATTTACCTTCAGGTAAGATAAGAGGATGGATGGATGGATGGATGGATGGATGGATAAATAGACAGACAGACAGTGAGATAAAAGAATGGATGAATAGATAAATAGATAGGCAGGTGGATAGATAGATAGATAGACAGACAGACAGACAGACAGACAGACAGACAGACAGACAGACAGACAGTGAGATAGAAGAATGGATGGATGAATAGATAGATATATGTATTCATCCAGAGGATGGATAGATAGGCAGGTGGATGAATAGATGGATGGATGGATGGATAGGTGGATAAATAAATATATTGAGAATGGATGGATAGATAGGTGGATAGATAGACAGATTGACAGTGAGATAGAAGAATGGATGGATGGATGGATGGATGATGGATAGATAGGTAGGTGGATAAATAAATAGATAGACAGATAGATAGTAAGATAGACAGAGAGTGAGATAGAAGAATGGATAAATAGATAGATAAATAGAGGATGGATAGCGAGACAAGTGGATGAATAGATAGATAAGATGATAGATAGATAGATAGATAGATAGATAGATAGATAGATAGATAGATAGATAGATAGATAGATAGATAGATAGATAGATAGATAGATAGGCAGACGAACACACAGACACTCATAGAGATGGATGAATGAATGGATGGAAGGATGGATGGATAGGTGGATAAATAAATATATCGAGAATGGATGGATAGATAAGTGGATAGATAGACAGATAGACAGATCGACAGTGAGATAGAAGAATGGATGGATGGATGGATGGATGGATGGATAGATAGGTAGGTGGATAAATAAACAGATAGACAGGCAGATAAACAACTAAATGACCGTTGCAGTATCCCGGGGTGAAGTGATTCCCCTTTTGCGACCTTCTGACAAGCAAAGTCAAATTGGGAAGCCAGATTCACTTAACAACCGGGTGACTAACAACTGCAGCGATTCCCTTCAACAACCGTGGCAAGGAAGGTCATAAAATGGGGGCAAAACTCCCTTAACAAATGTCTTGCTTAGCAACGGAAATTTGGGGCTCCATTGTGGCCATAAGTCAAGGACTACCTGGATATGGGATCTCTGTGTGGGAATCCCTGATTTGTAGTAACTTTGATTCAATTGTGGGTTGTCATGCGTAGAATGTATTGTTGTGTGTCATGAAACGGAGGATGGAATTAGCTGTGTGGGGTGGCTCGCGCGCACACGCGCACACACCCACACACGTGCACAACCTCTTTATGCTCAGCTCCAGTGGGTGAATGTTGCAAGTGAAGATGAGCATGGAGGGGGGGGGGAGAAAAAAGATCAAGGAAATAAGAATTTCAGCCATAGCCTTAGCCCAGAGGTAGGCAACCTTGGCTCTTTTATGACTTGTGGACTTCAACTCCCAGAATTCCTGAGCCAGCGTGGCTCAGCTTGGAAACCTCTCCCTTTCCCCTCAGCATGGCTGGCTCAGGAATTCTGGGAGTTGAAGTCCACCAGTCATAAAAGAGACAAGGTTGCCTATCCCTGCCTTAGATATTCAACAGCTGTTGGCGTTAGGAAATTCTGTTTATTTGTTTGCTCGTGTTTATAATCATCTACCTATCTATATCTGTTTGTCCATCCATCCATCCTCTTATCTTACCTGAATATAAGTCTCGATAAATACAGGCCAGTTGCCAAGCCCAAATTTGCATCACGTGACCACAGGGATGCTGTAACAGTCATTAAGTGTGAAATACAGTCACTAGTCACTTTTTCCAGTGTTGTTGTAACTTCAAACGGTCACTAAAGGAACCGTTGAAAGTCAAGGACGACCTATAGGCTACAGAAGGAGCAGAGTAAAACTGGGTGGGAAAATTAAAAAAAAAACATTGAAAAGACCCCTTGCAATTTGCCGAAAACACTACTACCTGTAGTAGTCCTCACCTTACAGCCATTTATTTATCAAGTGTTCAAAGTTGCAATGAAAAAAAATATATTAAAAAAGCCTCTTATGAGCACTCCTCTCACTTACGGCCGCTGTAGCGTTCCGCATGGTCATGTGACCAATATTCAGTTGCTCGGCAATGTGTTTATGGTGGTTTACGGGGGTCACATGATCACCTTTTGTGACCTTCCCAGCTAGCCTCTGACAAGCACAGTCAATACAGGAAGACAGATTCGCTTAACGACGGTGAGACTCACTTAACAACCGCCGTGATTTGCTTTGCAAAAAAGGGTTATATAAATCCAGTATGGATCAGTTAACAACCACCTAGCTTAGCAATAGGAATTCTGGACCTAATGGTAGTCGTAAATTGAGGACTGATTTGGTGCCAAACCAGGAAGCTGAGAGAGAAAAGAATTAGCAGACAGACACAATAATAATAGATGGATTTAGAGTGCGCAGACTTCAGCTCCCAGAATTCCGATAGTCATGCTGGCTGGGGCATTCTGGGAATTGAAGTCCGCGCTATCTAAAGTGGCCAAGTTTGGGAAAGACTCATTTACATTTTTTTTTTTTTTTAAATAGCAAGTTGTGACAGCATCATTAATCAATTCCAGAGCGAGAAAACGTTCGTTTTGGTCATTCCCTCCGTTTGATTCTGCTTGTTCCTCTTCTCTGTGACGCAAAGCCCGTGAAAATTGCGGGGAAAATAAAGAAGCTTATTTAAACTGCCCCAAGGCACCTGTACAAGCCAGCTTTCCTCGAATTAGCTATCAGACACCCTAATTGTATTTTATTTGCATTTTATAGCAATAGGATTCAGACGGCCCTCCAGGCCTACAGCTAATTGATCACACAGAAAGGTTTAAACTGCCCAGCCCTTGCTCAGGAGTGATGAAGATTCTGGGGGGGGGGGGAGAGAGGAGGAGGAGGAGGAGGAGGAGGAGGACGACGATGATGATGATGGTGGGTCGTTGCTACTCTCTTGAGCTTGGTGGTTTTCTTGCAGACGTTTCATCACCCAACTAGATAATGTCACCATCTTCCTTCCTTCCTCTTCACTGTTTTCTTCCTTCCTTTTCCTCCCTCCCTTCCTCCTCCCTTCCTCCCTTTTTTCTTTCTCATTCCTTCTTTCCTTCCTCCCTCCCTTCTTTCTTTCTTTTATTCTTCATTCCTTCCTCCTTTCTTTCTTTCCTCCCCCCTCCCCTTCTCACTGTTTTCTTCCTTCCTTTTCCTCCCTCCCTCTCTCCCTTTTTTCTTTCTCATTCCTTCTTTCCTTCCTCCCTCCCTTTCTTTCTTTTATTCTTCATTCCTTCCTCCTTTCTTTCTTTCCTCCCCCCTCCCCTTCTCACTGTTTTCTTCCTTCCTTTTCCTCCCAGTCCTCCCTCCCTCCCTCCCTTCATCCTTCCTTCCTTCCTCCTCCATTCCCCCCTTCCATTTCCTTTTCACCCTCCTCCCCCCCCACACACACAGTGGCAGTCCCGCACAGAAACACACACACACACACACACACACACAATGCCAGTCATATGCCGGTGGGCACCTTTTGGCTGGCAGCCCCTTGTCAATCTGGGCATCGGCCCAAAGTCGAAAAGAAACACAAAACAACGCCAAGGACTCACAAATCTCTCCTTCCCCAGAGCTGGAGAGGCAGCAAAGTCCCTTCGTTTAGCCTGGCACCTTCTCTGCCCCTCTTGGTGGTCTCCACCCCAGGAACTCTGACAGCGGCTTGTGGGCGCGCTCACAAAATGGCACCATGGCTGACAAATGGTGCTCCCGTGCCACACACACCTGGGATTTGGCAACATTCATAAATACCTGCCAGTTGCCAAACACCAACGGTCCACATCACATCACCACAAACCCCGTATCACTTGACCGTGGTGATATTGCAACGGCCGTAAGTGCGAGGACTGCTTGAAGGTCGCTTTTTTTTAGTGCCACTGTAACCTCAAATGGACCTTTCATAAGCAAATGGCCGTAAGTTGAGGATTATCTGTGTGTGTGTGTGTGTGTGTGTGTAGTCCTCGATTTACGACCACAACTGAACCCCAAATTTCCATTGCTAAGCAAGACGGTGGTTAATAAAGATGGTTAATAAATTGGACGAAATACAGGTAGCCTTCCACTTACGACCATAATGGAGCCCAAAATTTTTGTTTTTAAGTGAGACTTTTGCTAAGTGAATTCTGTCCCGTTTTACGACCTTTCTGGCCACAGTTGTTAAATGAATCACTGCAATTGATAGTCACACGGTCGTTAAGTGAATCTGGCTTCCCCCATTGACTCTGCTCGTCAGAGGATCGCAAGAGAGGATCACGTGACGCCGCCCCCCCCGGGACGCTGCGACCGTCATAAATACGAGTCATTTGCCAAGGATCTGAATTTGGATCACGTGATTATAGGAGGTGCTGCAACGGTCGTAAGAGTGAAAAACGGTCCTAAGTCATGTTATTCAGTGTTGTTGTGACTTCAAATGGTCGCTAAACGAACTGTCGTAAGTCGAGGACTTCCTGTTTTCTTGATGTAAGGAGAACAGCATCTCTCATAGCAAGGGGGATTTCTCCCATTTTCTCTGTTGCCCATCACCCCGATTTCTAGGTGAGCAAAGTGTAAATGCTGACAGCCACTCTGGATTCCCAAGTTACTTTGATCTCCCCCCGTCCCTTTTATTTTCACACAGAATTCCCCAGACCCACTTAGCCCCAAGAGGCTGTTGCTGAAATGCAGATGAGATTGCAGGGCGAAGGGGGTGGAGGAGGTTAACGCCAGTCAAAAAATAAAAAAAATATATATGAAGTTTTGAAAATGTGTCCACAGATGGGTGGCATGCAAACTGAACGAGTGAATAAATGAGTGAAAAAGGAAGGAAGGAAAGGGAAAGAAGGAAAAGGAAAGGAAAGGGAAGGCTGAAGGAAGGAAGGAAGGAAGGAAGGAACAAATGAAAGAAAGAAGGAAAGAAGGAAAGAAGGAAGGAAGGGAAAGAAGGAAAGAAGGAAAAGGAAAGAAAAGGGAAGGAAGGAAAGAAGGAAAGAAGAAGGAAAAGGAAAAAGGGAAGGAAGGAAGAAAGGAAAGAAAAAAGGAAAAGAAAGAAAGGACAGGAAAGCCAAAGAAAGATGGAAGGAAAGAAAGAAGGAAGGAGGGAGGGAGGAGGTTAGGGAGGAAGGAAGAAAAGGGGGGAGGGAGGGGAGGGAGGGAAGGAAGAGGGAAGGAAGGAAGGAAAGGAGAGAGGGAGGAAGAGGATAGAGGAAAGAAAGAAAGAAAGAAAAAAAGAAAGAAAGAAAGAAAGAAAGAAAGAAAGAAAGAAAGAAAGAAAGAAAGAAAGAAAGAAAGAAAGAAAGAAAGAAAGAAAGAAAGAAAGAAAGAAAGAAAGGGGCCTTTGATTTACAAAAGCTTCTGCCTTCAGAAATAATTATGGGAGCCATTAAGTTGCCCAACGATTCTTGGTCCATCTGTGACCCAGAACAGCTGGGATCCAGCAGGTATTTTCCCAATATGGTCAACCCAAGACATCAAATGCCAAACATTTTTTTTTTGGGGGGGGGGGCAGAAACCCTGGCAGTCACTGTGTCAACATGGCGCTGGGCCTGCAAGCATGGCTTTTGCGCAAGCACTTTCAAAACCACACCAGGTTCAAGCTGCAGTGCCAGCTGGGCCCTCTGTCAGAGCAGGGGTTGCTGGCATCTGCCTGCCAGTTCTGACAGCTCCCTGGATGGCTGGCGGTCGTCTTGATGACATTTCATGACCCAACGAGATAACATCATCCGTGGGAGGAGGAGAGGGAGGGGAAGGAGGAGGAAGAGGAGGAAGAGGAGGGGGAGGAGGAGGACAATGGGTTCCTTGGTGCTCTCCGAGCCTGGTTGTTTTCTTGCAGATGTTTCATGATCCAACTAGGGAACACCATCAGGGCTAGAAGGGAGGTAGGCCTGATGAGGGAGGAGGAGGAGGAGGAGGAGGAGGAGGAGGGTGGGGTCCTTAGTGCTCTCTGAACTTGATGGTTTTCTTTCAGATGTTTAATGACCCAACTAGAAGGTGTAGGGTTTGTTCTCTGTTTACATACTGTCCGTTCTAGCACTGATGACGTTACTAGTTCGGTCATGAAACGTCTGCAAGGAAACCACCCAGCTCAGAGAGCACCAAGGAACCCATTGTCCTCTTCCTCCCCCTCCTCCTCTTCCTCCTCCCCCTCCCCTCCCTCCCCTCCTCCTGTTCAACCCAGAGCTGCTACGGAGATGCTCTCTCATCAGCCTTGAGACCCAGATTCCACTCCATTCACCAGGAAAACCATCAAAAAAGGCTCAGGTCGCTGTGCGTGCATCCCACACCCGCAAGGTGGGAAGTGACAACCTTGGAAAGTTTTCAGCAGCTGCTTTATTAAACAAAGCGGATTTGTTTTGGCGTCCCGTGTCACACAATCACAGCCCCGGGACTTTACCAAGTAGAATGGGTAAACTTTGCCTGTGTTTCCAGGCCGAATGTTTTCTTTTTGCAAGATTAACATAACCACACGGATTTGCATGCACAAAGCTTGCAACAGCAGGGCAACACGGATATAAAAATGCAGGAAAAACGCTTTTCCGTCACACTGATACGCCGCCCAGACCTATCCTCAATTTATAACAGTTCATTTAGTGACCGTTCAAAGTTACAACAGCACTGAAAAAGTGACTTATGACCGTTTTTCACTCGTACGACGACTGCAGCATCCCCAGGGTCACGTGATCAAAATTCAGAGGCTCGGCAACCGACTCGTATTTATGACTCTCACAGTGTCCCTGGGGTTCGTGCGATCCCCTTTTGCGACCTTCTGACGAGCGAAGTCAATGGGGAAGCCGGATTCACTTAACAACAATGGCAAGAAAGGTCGTAAATTGGGGCAAAACTCATTTAAGAAATGTCTCACGTAGCAATGGAAATTTTGGGCTCAGCTGTCGTCGTAAGTTGAGGACTGCGGGTAGTCAACACCATTACAGCAAAACAAGATTAGCTGCCTCTTGGCTGCCTCTCTCAAAGACAGATTACCAGATTGTTCCTTGATTTATGTCCTTTCACTCAACAACTGCTGGAAGCTACAAAAACTCAAAAAAAAAAAAGAACTTACGACCGGTCCTCACACTTATGACCGTTGCAGCAGCCTCACAGCCACAAAATCTCAAAATTCAGACGCTCGGCAACTAGCATGAACTTATGACGGTTGCAGCGTCCCGGGGGTCCCAACCGGCTTCTGACAGGCAAAGCCAATGCAGGAGCTAGATTCACTTAACGACCACTTGACTCATTTAACATCTGCAGCGATTTGCTTAACAACCGTGGCAAAAATGTCGTAAAATTGGGTGTGTCTCGTTTAACAAACACCTTGCTTAGCAGCGGAAATGTCGGGCACGATTGTGATCGATCGTAAGTTGAGGACGACAGCTAAGCTGATTGCAAAGGCCACCTCTGACTTCTGATTTTGTCCCCTTGCAAAACTGTAGGCTCAAAGCCATTGCAAATATTTTGGGGCGCTAGCAAAAGTCAGACGGGGCGTCCTTGTTGCAAACTGCTTCTTCTATGCAACAACATGAAGAGGAAGTGGTGGAGACGGGCTGGTTTGCATGCAAAGCCTTGCACCTTTCTCCTTAAAAATAATAATAATAAAGATAGCAGACTTTCACTTCGTGCGTTTGACCTTTCAGGAAAAAAAATTCTTAATTAACTAGATTAGTATGCTGGGACTTCCTTCTTCCTGCAGTGACAACGACAAAAAGAAGAATTTTTACCCTCCGTTCATAGTGGCCTGTTTTCTTTCCTCTTTTTTTTTTTTTCCGGTACAGAGAAAACAAAGATCTTGTTGTAAAGATAAATTTTGCCCAACAGCAGGGCCACAGGCCAAAAAAATGGAGGGAGGGGGAGGGGAGGGTGAATCCAGCAAACACCGATGATGGGGAATGGCTGCAGAAAATACCCAGGGTTTGCAAGCGGTTGCAATGATTGGCGGGGGGTGGGGGGGGGAGGCAGCGAGAGGAAGAGAATTTGGGGAAAATTTTATTTTGTAAATGCTACCGGTAGTAATTTGCTAGAAGATGGATGCATGGACTTCCACTCCCAGAATCCCCCAGCCAGCCATGCATGAAGAGGGGAGGACTCAACTCCCAGAATCCCCCAGCCAGCCATCCTTTAAGAGGGGAGGGCTTCAGCTCCCAGAATCCCCCAGCCGGCATGCTTTAAGAGGGGAGGACTTCAACTCCCAGAATCCCCCAGCCAGCCATGTTTTAAGAGGGGAGGGCTTCAGCTCCCCAGAATCCCCCACCAGCCCCCCCCCCCCATGCTTTAAGACGGGGAGGACTTCAGCTCCCAGAAATCCCCCCAGCCAGCCATGCTTTAAGAGGGAGACGCATCCACCATGTTTTAATAGGGGAGGACTTCCATCTACCAGAATCCCCCAGCCAGCCTGCTTTAAGAGGGGAGGACTTCCGCTCCCAGAATCCCCCAGCCAGCCATGCTTTAAGAGGGGAGGACTTCAACTCCCAGAATCCCCCAGCCAGCCATGTTTTAAGAGGGGAGGACTTCAGCTCCCAGAATCCCCCAGCCAGCCATGCTTTAAGAGGGGAGGACTTCAGTTCCCAGAATCCCCCAGCCAGCCATGCTTTAAGAGGGGAGGACTTCAGTTCCCAGAATCCCCCAGCCAGTATCTTTTAAGAGGGCTGGGCTTCGACTCCCAGCATTCCCTAGTTAGCTGTGGAATAAAGCCCATTGCCAAACTGTCTCTAAGGATACAACCTGGCTGTTCTATTAAAAGATAAACAGAATTGTTTGGATTATGGAAATAACATAGACAAATACTAATTTTAACTAAAAGTCTGGTGCATTTTGTACTTCTTTTTGCACCAAAGAAAGTCAGAAGTCATGCTTTCTCTATTTCTCATTCTTTCTTTTCCTGTTCCTGTTTTTGCAGTTTCACTTTCTCTCTTTTTCCTTTTTCAAATCTGTTTTTCTAGTTTCTCTTTTAACTTAGTATTTTTTTAAAAAACCCAATAAAGTTATCTAAACTGCAGCCTGAATTTGCAGGCTTGATCCCCTCCATTCCATCAAGACCTTAGAGAATTGAGGGCCCTTGATTTACATCCATTCGTTTAGTGATCATTCAAAGTTACAACGGCACTAAAAAAAAGTGACTTATGACCGTTGCAGCATCATCAGTGTCGTGTGATCAAAATTCAGACCCTCGGCAACTGACTCATATTTATGACGGCTGCAGTATCCCAGGGTCACGTGGTCCCCTTTTGCGACCTTCTTGCACGCAAAGTCAATAGGGAAGCCACTTAACAACCGTGTTATTAAAAACTGCAGTGATTCACTTAACAGCT
This sequence comes from Azemiops feae, assembly GCA_023970755.1. Classification (NCBI taxonomy): domain Eukaryota; kingdom Metazoa; phylum Chordata; class Lepidosauria; order Squamata; family Viperidae; genus Azemiops; species Azemiops feae. The sequence continues at coordinate 56,918 of JALGBA010002255.1, read as the reverse complement.
AAGGCAAGGTCATAAAATGGGACAACTGTCTCGCTTAGCAACGGAAATTGGGCTCCACTGTGCTTGTAATTGGAGGATTATCTGTAGTTAGATCAAATGATGTGGATATATCAAGAAGAGATTGGATATACAGTATTTAAGAAGAGATTGGACAGCCATTTGTGTGAAATGGGATAGGTTCTCCTGCTTGAGCAGGGGGTTGTTCATCTAGATGACCTCTAAGGCCCCTTCAAAATCTTGTTATTCCATAAGGGTCTCCTGCTTGAGCAGGGCGCTGAACTAGAAGACCTCCAAGATCCCTTCCAGCTCTTGTTATTCTGTAAGGGTCTCCCGCTTGAGCTGGGGGTTGGACTAGATGACCTCCCAGGTCCCCTCCAACTCTGTTGTTCTATGATTCTGTAAGAGTCTCCTGATTGATCAGAGGGTTGGACTAGAAGGCCTCTGAGGTCCCTTCCAACTCTGTCCTTCTGTTAGACCAAATGCCTCGTCTGTCCTTCCGCAAACAGCAAGAACTTAGAGAAGAACCTTTTTTTTTTTTTTTAAATCACGTTGTCCCATCCATCAAAAAGCTTGAAGACCAGCCGAGGTCAAGAGAGACCCCCATGGATCCATCTCACAACCATGGCTGAGTGTCTCTAAATGGGGAAAGCGAAATATTTCCCAGGTCTGGAAGTTTTAGTATCCTCCCCCCCCCCCTTCGGAAAGGGCACTGGGTCATTCTGATATTGATCAGAGTAAAGTGCCAACCTATCTGCAAAGGCTAAGTAAGGATAATCTCTGCTCCCAGGAGGCCCCAGGGGGTGAGCTCCTTAATTCCCATAGACAAGAACCACCCACCCTTCCTTCCTTCCTTCCTTCCTTCCTTCCTTCCTTCCTTCCATTCCATCCCTTCATTCTTCCCATCTCCTTCCTTCCTCCTCGCTCCCTCCCTCCCTTTCCTTCCTTTATTCCCTCCCTGTCCCTCCAATCTCTCCTTCCTTCCTTCCTTCCTTCCATTCCATCCCTTCATTCTTCCCATCTCCTTCCTTCCTCCTCGCTCCCTCCCTCCCTCTTTCCTTCCTTTATTCCCTACCTTTGTCCCTCCAATCTCTCTTCCTTCCTTCCTTCCTTGCTTCCTTCCTTCCTTCCTTCCTTCCTTTATTCCCTCCCTGTCCCTCCAATCTCTCTCCTTCCTTCCTTCCTTCCATTCCATCCCTTCATTCTTCCCATCTCCTTCCTTCCTCCTCCCTCCCTCTTTCCTTCCTTTATTCCCTCCCTTTGTCCCTCCAATCTCTCTCTCCTTCCTTCCTTCCGTTCCTCCCTCCTTTCCATCTATTCCTCCCTCCCTCCCATCCCTTCCTTTCTCTCTCTCTTTCCATCCATCCATCCCTTTTTTCTCCTTCCTTTTCTTTCCTTCCTTGTCTTTTTCTCCTTACTTCCCTCCCTCCCTCCCTCCCTCCTTCCTTTTCTTCCCTGTCTTTTCCTCCTTCTTCTCCTTCCTTGCTTCTTTTTCTCCTTCCTTCCCTCCTGTCCTCTCTTCATCTTTCTCTCTTTTGCTCCTGCCTGCCTTTCTCTTTTGTTCCTTCCCTCCTTCTTCCTTCCCTTTTTTCCTCTCCTTCCTTCCCTCCTTCACTTTCTCTTCTTCCATGCCCTTTTCTCTTCCACTTTTTCTTTTTCCATGCTTCTTCCTCTCTCCTTCCTTCCCTCTTTCAATATTCCTTCCTTCCTTCCTTTCTCCCCCCCCTCCTTTCTTTAGAATTTACCTCTGTTTTCAAACAGACTTCTCTGGCTAGACAATCTAATAATATTATTCCTTTTCATTATTCTTATATCATGCAACGCTGTTATTACTCAGACACAAGTGAGCGGGCAAAGGGTCACAGGGCAAGGCCGTCCAATTGAAGCATTAAAGAAATAAGATAAAAGGAATTAAACAAATCAGCCCTTATACCTGCCTCCCACACAAACCCCCAGCCAAAACAACCAAAGCCTTTGGCAGTGCGTTCCTCTCTCCCACTTCACTACGGCAATGTTTGCAGCTTCGATTTCAACAGATTCCTTGGCGTTATCTCTGGTCACCTCCCTTGCCCTGGCAACCTTGAAGTCCCTTGGACTACAAACCCCCATGAGCCACAGCCTCAGGAGGGCAACAGTGCCAGGAAGGCCTGCTGAGACTGAGACTACTGCCCAAAACTGGACAACTGAACACGAATGGATGGCTCTTCTTGCAGAGATCCTGCTGACCTCAAAAAACAGCTTTCCCCCCCCCCTAATAAACCTGCACTTTGCAAGATTTCCATACCAAATTCTTCTCCAAGCTACGGTGCTTTAATTTTTTTTTTGGGAGGGGGGGAGAATGTTGTTTCCCCCCCGTTGTACCCACCAACCTGGTGTGCATTTGGGAAAGGCTCCAGCAAACACGGCTAAACCGCGGTCTCTTTTTGCAACCTTTTGCAAACAAGAACTGGGAGGGGGGATTGGAGAGGCTGCCATACAGAGGTGAGGGGGGGGGAAGGAGCTAGGAAATTCATTGGCGGAGGCGTCACCCCCCCCTCTTCAAAGGATTTTGAAGAGGGAGGAAAAGGGGAAAAAAGAGAATACAATTGACCCAGCTTTTATCCCTGGAGAGAGAAAGGGGGGGAGGAAGGAGGGAGGGAGAGAGAGGGAGGGAGGGAGAAGAGAGAGAAGAAAAAGAGGAAAGAAAGAAAGAAAGAAAAAGGAAGAGGAGGAGGAAGGAAAGAAAGAAAGAAAGAAAGAAAGAAAGAAAGAAAGAAAGAAAGAAAGAAAGAAAGAAAGAAAGAAAGAAAGAAAGAGGAGAGAGGGAAGGAAGGAAAGTAAGAAAGAGAAGGAAGCTACAGAAAGAGAAAGAGAAAAGGAGATAAGAGAGAGAGAGAGAGAGAGGAAGAAAAAAGAGAAAGTGAGAGAAAGTGGAGAAAAAGAGTGGGGCACAGAGGGAGAAACAAAGAAAGGACAGAGAGAAAGAGGGAAGGAGTGAAAAGAGAAAGGAAGACAGAGAGGAAGACAGAGATAGAAAGAAAAAAGAAAAAAGTGGAGGGAAAGAGGAAGAAGGAAGAAAGAACAAAGAGAGAGAGAGAAGGAAAGAAAGAAAGGAAGGGAGAGAGAGAGGGAGAGGGAGAAAAAGAGAAGAAAGGCACTCAGCTCCTTTTCATTTGCAAAGCAAACTGTAAATATCCTGAAACCACGGAAGTGAGTTGAAGGTCATGAAAAAAAGAAAGAAAGAAAGAAAGAAACACCCGCCCCCACTTCGTTCAGACGTGAGCACACATTCAAGATCAGAAATCAGTATATTATACAGGTTTTCTGGGTGCAGCCAAGCCCTCCTGCCTCCTTTGCTCTTGGGAAAAAAAAACAAACCCATACAATGCTAATTTTTTACCACTTCACCCCCCCCCACCCCCACCCAAAAAACACCACCAGGTACAGACCCAGGTGGGGGAGCAGGATGAGACGCCCAACAATTATATATGATTTTTTCTCTCTCGCCCCTCCCTGTCACAAAGGATCTCCCTTTAAAAGCTTTAGGCCTAGGCCTACAGCAGAAAATAGTTTCTAGGCCCCCCCTCCCCCAACGAAACCAACAAACTGTACCCTTGCGCGAAAAGACAAGGTGGGAAGTGAAAAGACACAATAATTGTGTGATTATCAACACAATGCACCGATTCCTCCTTCTGTGCTTTGCTCATTTTTTTTTTGTCCAGGAGAGAAAACAGAGGCTGAGGGAAATAAAGAAAGGGTTTTTAAGGAGTGGGGGGAGGGGACAGGCCCAGAATAAGGGCAGGATATTTGCCCCCACCCATTTCATTCCCTTTAATAGAACAGCATAGCATCAAAGGACGGGAAGGGACCCTAGAGGTCCTCTAGTCCAACCCCTGGGCCCTTCCCTTGCCGTGTTAGGGAGGGCTGGACCTTCCTCCTTTCACTTTCTGAACGAATTCGGGGGGGGGGGGGCGGGGGGAGGGGAAGACCTTGCAGGAGGAGAGGGAAGGACAAGATGACAGAACCCATCGCCCCCAGCCACCCTGGGGAAGAATGGGAATTGAGTCCAGGCCACAAAGCAAGGAAAAGCTGGAGTCTGGAGACTTGCATGGGGTTGTGAGGAGGCAGGCAGGGCACAATCTGTGTTTGTTTATTATTTATTCGATGTTTATCAGGGACCCCAGCTGCCTGCGGTTTCTAATAAGTTCGGGAGGAGGGGGAAACACACAAAGGAGGAGAAGATTAAAAGAGTGTAAAGTGTAGAAGAAAGGGAAGATTATCAAAAAGGGGATTATTTTTTTTAGAGTAGGGAAAAAGCAAGGGGGGGAAAAGGCAGGAGATCAGGGGATCCCAGCATCCCAGAAGGGAATGTGGGGGGAGGGGGAACAGAGGGACACACGGGTGTCATAGCAGAATGGAGAGACCCTGGTTGCAATTCACTGTCCCCTTTGAAAATGCGAACCTACCTTACAGGGTTGTTGTTGGGTGTAGGGGGGAAGTGTCGCATTAAGAGAGAACCCCCCATGTCAGGTGATTGGAGAAAAGACAGACAGCATGGTGAGAAGGAAGGAAGGAAGGAAGGAAGGAAGGAAGGAAGGAAGGAAGGAAGGAAGGAAGGAAGGAAGGAAGGAAGGAAGGAGGGAGGGAGGGAGGGAGGGAGGGAGAGAGAGAGAGAGAGAGAGAGAGTCACCTGTGTCCCAGGAAGGGGCAAAATCAGAAAGGACTACAGGGTCCCTCATCCCCAGCCCGACAGGAAGGAGTGGCTCCGGGCCACTTGGTGAGGGAGGGAAGAAGGCAGGCAGGCAGGGAGAGAGACAAGATCGACCCCAGGGAGCAAGGCTGGGGCAGGAACTGGGGAGCAGGTGGAAAAGGATGCTGAGCTCACCTGGACAGGTGTGCTGGGCATGTTCTAAGAAGCACCTCCCCCCCAGAATAGATAGATAACTGATACTCCCAGAAGGGGGGAGATAAGGAGGAGGAGGGAAGAGGGGAAGAAGGAAAAGGGGAAGAAGAAGGGGAAGGGGAAGAGGAAGAGAAGGAGAAAGAGGAGAGGAGGGAGAGGAGGAGGGGAGGCAGAGGAGAAGGATGGGAAAGAGAAGGGGTAGGAGAAAGAAGAGGAGGAGGTGAGGGGGAAGGAGGAGGAAAAGAAGGAGGAAGAGAAGGAGGAAGAAGAGGCAGAGGAGAAGGAAGGGGAGGAGAAGGAGGTAGAGGAGGAGGAAGAGCAGGAGGAAAAAGAGGAGGCAGAAAAGGAAGGGTGGAGGAGGAGGAAGAGGAGGAGGAGGAGGTGAGTGGGAGGAAACAAAAGGAGGAAGGGGAAGAGGAAGGAGAAGGAAGAGGAGCAAAAGGAGAAGAAAGGGGAGAAGGGGAAGGAGGAGGAGGAGGAGATGAGGGGGGAGGAGGAAGAGAAGGAGGAAGGGGGAGAGAAGAGGAAGGAAGAGAAGGAGGAAGGGGGAGAGAAGAGGAAGGAAGAGAAGAAGGAAGAGAACCAGCGCCAAGCAAGGCAACCCCCCCCCCTCCAGTCCTCCCGATGCAAGCAAGCCCAGAGACGCGCCTTCTTCCTCCCCCCCCCCCAGCCGGGGTCCCTTCCCACGACCCTGTTTCCCCGTCTCCCCGCGTGTCAGCCCAACTCCCTCCCCTTCCCACCCCGCAGGTGAGGCTGCAGGTGAGGCGAGGCCGGGCTCACCTTGGCGAAGTAGAGCATCCACAGCTCGTAGAGCCGCTCCTTCGAAGCCATCGCGGGCCGGACTCTCCCCGCAAGGCTCGGCCGCGATCGCGCGCTCTAACCCCGGCCGGCCGCCTGCGCCATGCCTCGGCTGCTGCTTTTGGGCTGCGCTGCGCTCCGGAGCTGCTTCTGCTGCCCGCCTCGCTCCTCCTCCGCCGCCGCCTGATTCGCAGCCCGGCCGGGCTCCGGGGAGGCGCAGCGGGCGGGGCGCAGGTGCGCCCCACGGCCGACCCGCAGCTCCGCCCGCGTTCACACGACCCTCCTCCGCCAGGGACCTTGCCTTGCGCGCAGGTGCCTTTGTTTCCCCGGGAGAGCGCGTGACGCCAAGGCGCGGGGCGCTGGGAGGAGGCGTCTTCCGGGTTCCACCTGTTGCGTGAATGCAATTATCCGGGGTGCGGGTTTGTGTTAGGAGGAGACTAGGAGGAAATTATGGAAATATTGGTAAGGTTTAGGGTTTAGAGTTAGGGGCATAAGGTATTGTGTGAAAGGATGAATCTTCCGGGTTCCACCTGTTATGTGAATGCAGCTCGGGGTGGGGGTGGGGGTGCAGGTTTGGGCTAGGAGGACAAAGACCTCCCTCCCATTATGGAAATACTGTTTTAGACTTGCAAATGCAGTCTTTAACCATTTAAGGGTTAGGGGCACAGGGTATTGTGTGAAAGGATGCATTTTCCAGGTTCCACCTGTTGTGCGAATGCAACTGTCCAGGGGTGCAGGTTTGGCTTAGGAGACTAGAAGGAAAGGGATCCCCATTATGGAAATATTGACAAGGTGAATTTTTAAGGTTTAGAGTTAGGGGCATAAGGTATTGTATGAAAGGATGAATCTTCCGGGTTCCACCTGTTGTGTGAATGCAGCTCTCCAGGGGTACAGGTTTGGGCTAGAAGGACAAAGACCCCCCCCCCCCAAATTATGGACATACTGTAATGTTTCAGACTTGCAAATGCAGTCTTTAACTACTTAAGGGTTAGGCAGGGCACAGGGTGTTGTGTGAAAGGATACATCTTCCAGGTTCCACTTGCTGTGTGAATGCAACTCTCCTAATACTGTAAGGTTTCAGACCTGCAAATGCAACCACTAATCATTTTAGAGTTAGGGACGCAGGGCATTGTGTGAAAGGATGCATTTCTGGGTCCCACTTGTTGTGTGAAGGCAACTATGAGGGGGTGCAGGTTGGGCTTAGCAGGAGAGGGACCCCAATTTCTCAGCACCCGGCAGGATTTCAGGCTTGGAAATGCAGTCACTGAAGGGTTAGGGGGCCGCCTCCTGGACCCCACTTTGTCTGTTCACACAACCTGAGGGATGCTGCTCTGCACACAGATGCTTTTGTTTGCCTGGGAGAACATGCAACACAAAGGCGCAGGGCGTTATGCAAAGGGAGACATCTTCCGGGTTCCACCTTTTGTGTGAATGCAACTATCCAGGGGTGCAGGCCTGGGCTAGGAGGAGAAGACCCCAATTTCTAAACAGCTGGCTGGGAATTTCAGGCTTGGAATTAAACTTTCCCTCGCTGGCTGGGAGAGCCCAAGTCAGAAAGGCATAGAGCATTGTGCAAAGGGATCCATCTTCCAGGATCCACCTGTTGTGTGAATGCAACTACCGGGGGGTGCAGATTTGGGCTAGGAAGACAGGGACTCCCATTATGGAAATAATGTAAAATTTCAGGCTTGCAAAAATAGTCATTAATCTTTTAGGGTTAGGGTTAGGACCCCACTTTGCCCATTCATACGACCTTCCTCTCCAAGGGACAGTCCTCTCTGCTGAGGTGCCTTTGTTTTCCCGGCTAGGTGAATGCACAACACAGGTCACTATATGAATGATGAAATCCTAGGTGTGGAAGGGACCTTGGAGGTCCTCTAGTCCAACCCCGCTCAAGCAGATGTTATACCAGTGGTGGCGAACCTATGGCACGGGTGCCAGAGGTGGCACTCAGAGCCCTCTCTGTGGGCACACGTGCCATTGCCCCAGCCTTGCCTCCCCCCACAACCCCCTCACCAGCAGCCCCCCTGGAGGAGAGTCGCCCCCGAGTGTGGCCCATGCGGAGCAGCGCAGCCAAGAACATGGCAGCCAGGCAGAGTAGACAAGACTCTGCCCTCACGCCCCCTCACACACAGTTGATGCTGCCGGGCACGGGAAGAGGGTGTGACCGCCATGGGCTGCCTGGGCAATCTGCGGTGGGCCCTGGAGGTGGTGAGTGGCCCTGCGGGCAGGTGGGGTGGGGGCGGAGCGGGGGACACTGCGACCGTCATAAATTTGAGCCAGTTGCCAAGCCACCAACTTTTAATCACGTGACCCCGGGGCTGCTGCAACGGTCGTGTAAAAAACGATAAGTCACTTTTTTTAGAACTTTGAATGGTCACTAAACAATCTGTTGTAAGTCAAGGACTACCTGTACATGACTGGGAGTAGGGGGCAAGCCTAATCTGCTCCTGGTAAGACAATTGGAGCAGTGTCTTGGCTGCTTTAAAATGGGTGGATTTCGACTCCCAGACTCCCCCAGCCAGAATGCTTTAAGAGGGGTAGGCTTCAACTCCCAGAATCCCCCAGCCAGTATCTTATAGCCAACACCCCAGAAGACAGGCTTAAGATACAGGAGGATCTTGACAGACTTGAACATTGGGCGCTATCTAACAAAATGAAATTCAATGGTGAAAAAAGCAAGGTTCTACATTTAGGTAAGAAAAACCAAATGTACAGGTATAGTATAGGGGGTACCTTGCTCAATAGCAGTAACTGTGAGAGGGATCTCGGAGTCCTAGTGGACAATCACTTAAATATGAGCCAGCAGTGTGCTGCAGCTGCCAAAAAAGCCAACACAGTGCTAAGCTGCATTAACAGAGGGATAGAATCAAGATCACGTGAAGTATTAATACCACTTTACAATGCCTTGGTAAGGCCACACTTGGAATCCTGCATCCAGTTTTGGTCACCATGATGTAAAAAAATTGTTGAGATTCTGGAAAGAGTACAGAGAAGAGCAACAAAGATGATTAGGAGACTGGAGGCTAAAACATATAAGGAACGGTTGCTGGAATTGGGTATGTCTGGTTTAATGAAGAGAAGGACTGGGGGTGACATGACAGTAGTGTTCCAATATCTCAGGGGCTGCCACAAAGAAGAGGGAGTCAAGCTATTTTCCAAAGCGCCTGAAGGCAGGACAAGAAGCAACGGATGGAAACTAATCAAGGAGAGAAGCAACCTAGAACTAAGGAGAAACTTCCTGACAGTTAGAACAGTTAAATCAGTGGAACCACCTGCCACCAGAAGCGGTGAATGCTCCAACACTGGAAGTTTTTAAGAAGAGACTGGACAGCCATTTGTCTGAAAATGGTACAGGGTTTCCTGCCCGAGCAGGGGGTTGGACTAGATGACCTCCAAGATCCCAACTTTATTATTATTATTTTTAAGAGGCTGAATCTCTGTTCCCCAGTCTGTCCTTTTCCATCACCCATTCTACAGCCTTCCCGCACTCTGCATATGCTCGGAGGACGCTGCGTCGGATGCTCAAACCTCGAGACCCCACTCTGAACTTTTCCCTTCTCCTCCCTGCAAACTTTCACACCTCGAGCGATGCGCTCGGCGCTCGGCCGGCCACCCCTTGCGTCACCGATCGGCGACTCTGCTCTCGTTCGGCGCGGACAGCACGCGCCTTGCCTCGGCGCGCGTGCGCAGTAGGCCCGAAGATGGCGTCCGAGGCCGGCGGCTTGCAGGAAGAAGCGCTGCGGCGGAGGGAGCGGTTGAAGGCGCTGCGGGAACGCACCGGGGCGGCCAAGAAGGTAAGGCGGGCCGGGAGCCGCCTCGGAGGGCCGGGAGGCGGATGTGGAGGCTCGGCCGGCCTGAGGGGAAAGCCCTGAGGCTGGAACTTGCTCGGGGGTGACGTCACGGTGATGTCAGTCGCGCATGCGTGTTTGCTAAACGGGGACTACAAAGCCCATCCCCGTGGCAAGCCCGCCTCCCCGCTCTCCGTGGACGATGTCCGCCATTTGCATTCTCTTCTTTGGCCCGGGAAACCGATATCCGGACCCCGAAGCTGTCGACTACAAAGCCCATCGTCCCCGGATTTGTTCTGCTGGTCTGTATTGTAATGGCTAGTAGCGAAGGTTCCCCCTTTAGGTTGCTGCTGCTGCTGCTGTTGTTATTATTATTATTATTATTATTAGGTATTCCTCACTTTTAACAAATGCATTGATTCGCTTAACGACCGTGGCAAAAACAGGTGTGAAAGGAGGCATGATTCACTTAGCAGCCGCTTCGCTTAGCAACGGAAACCGTGGTCCCAATTGTGATTGTAAATTGAGGAGTATCCGTAGTCAACGTTTTTTCAAACTTGGCCACTGGTGGACTTTCCAACTCCCAGAATCTCCCCCAGCCACTTATTTTTGCAGTGGTCGTTAAGCGAACAACATGGTCGTTAAACAAATCCATGGGCTGTAATGAGTGAGTTTTTTGCCAGAAACTGCAAGTAGAGGTAGATAGTCCTCGTCTTTACAAAAGGTTCCAGGAAAAAGAAATTTAAAAGTTTTTAAAAGTCCCTGTCTCCTCTCTCAAATTTCTGCGCTGAAATCCCTAATGATCCTTGGCATTAAATTAATTTAAAAAGCAGTGTAACATCTTGTTCAATTGCTGAGTGCTCCCTGAGCAGGGGGTTGGACTAGATGACCTCAAAGGTCCCTCCCAACTTTACTATTATTATTATTATTATTATTATTATTATTATTATTATTATTATTATTATTATTATTATTATTATTATTATTATGCAATTACACAACCTTTTGAACTTCAAACCCGGGTCATAAGTACCTTTTCCAGGTTCTGTTGTAACTTTGAATGGTCACTAAGCGAGGACTACTTGTCATGATGCAAACCCGTCGTGTCTTCCTTTTTGTGACCGAATATCAGACTCAAAACACCTAAAGCAGGGGTCTTCAAACTTGGCCCTTTTATATGACTTGTGGACTTCAACTCCCAGAATTCCTCAGCCAGGCAGGGCCTGGCTGAGGAATTCTGGGAATTGAAGTCCACAAGTCATATAAAACGGCCAAGTTTGAAAACCCCTGACCTAAAGCAATGTGGTTTGATTTGTGGCATTGCAACATAATTTGTCAGTTGTCAAATCCTTTGCTGACATCCGTGCCATGAAAAATTTACCATCGCTGCTCTGTTTGCATTTGCTCAAAAAGACCCAAAACTTTACTAAGCAAACTGGTAAATAAACCATGAGTTGTGGGGAAGGTGGTTTACCTCGACAGGTGAGCCCAATGGATCTGTTTACGCTTAACATGGATAATTCATGGCATCCCAGCTTCTCATGTACACTGGAATAAGGGACAGGCTGGCCAGTCCTTGAATCTGTCAGCTTTTCATTAAAAGACAAAATGGATCCATGTAGAGAACAAGCAACAGCTGGAACACCTGAATTTGGCGCAAATAAATTTTGAATAATGTGGAATTTTCCCCCGTACCTTTGAACAAAATGCAGTTTGGATCTTCAAGTGGTTTGACAATTCGGCATGCAATTTAATATCAGTAGTCCTCATGACCACAATTGAGACAAGAATTTCCATCGTTAAGTGAGGCATCTGTTAAATGACATTTAGTCACATCCAGTTGCTAACCAGATCACTGCAGTTGTTAAGTTAATAAATTGGTTGCTTCCCCATTGACTTTGCTTTGTCAGAAAGTCGCAAAAAGGAGTTCACATGACCCCAGTCGCTACAACCATCATAAATATCAACCAATTCCTAAATGTCTGAATTTTGATCACATGACCATGTAAGGTTGCAAGGTTGTGAGGACTGATCATAAGTCACTTTTCTGTTGTAACTTCAAATGGTCGCTAAATAAATGTAAGTTGAGGATTACCTATAAAGACTCTCTTGAGACAAGTTGGATTCTTGATGATTAAAAAGACATATCCGTTTTTCTTATTTTATATTTACAAATAACTCAAGGCGGTGAACATATTCAACATACTTTTGTCCTATTTTCCCCACAACAATCCTGTGCGGTGGATTGGGCCAAGAGTGAGTGACTGGCCCAAAGTCACACAGCTGGCTTTCAAGCCTAAATTGGGACTAGAACTCACCATCTCCTGGTGATTGGCCCAAAATCACCCAGCTGGTTTTCATGCCTAAGGAGGGACTAGAACTCACTGTCTCCTGGTGATTGGCTCAAAGTCACCCAGCCAGCTTTCATGCCTAAGATAGGACTAGAACTCACCGTCTCCTGGTGATTGGCCCAAAGTCAACCAGCTGGTTTTCATGCTTAAGGCAGGATTAGAACTCACTGTCTCCTGGTGATTGGCCCAAAGTCACCCAATTGGCTTTCATGCCTAGTCGGGACTAGAACTCAGCCGTCTCCTGGTGCTTGGCCGCAAAGGTCACCCAGGACCGGGCTTTTTCATGCCTAAGGCGGGACTAGAACTCACCGTCTCCTGGTGATTGGCCCAAAGTCACCCAGCTGGCTTTCATGCCTAAGGCGGGACTAGAACTCACAGTCTCCTGGTGATTGGCCCAATGTCATCCAGCTGGCTTTCATGTCTAAGGCGGGACTAGAACTCCCCGTCTCCTGGTGATTGGCTCAAAGTCACCCAGCCGGCTTTAAAGCCTAAAGTGGGACTAAAACTCATAGACTCCTGGTGATGGGCCCAAAGTCACCCAGCCGGCTTTTGTGCCTAAAGTGGAACTAGAACTCACCATCTCCCACTTTCTAGCCCGCTGCCTTAACCACTAGACCAAACTGCCTCTCTCTTTTTCTTCAACCACAGTTTGGAAGTCAGGTATCACTTAGGAATCTCCTAATCAAGTCGAAACCTCCTTAATTTTTCCCAAGATCAGCAACGGCATATTTTCCCTTTTGCTGTGAAGCAAAACGGGCATATTTCTTTTAAACTTCCAGCTCTGGAAACCTTGTGATCTTGGGGGAAGTGAGCTAAACTCAATCAGCCCCGACGATACACAGGAAGTACACAGGCAACTTTTAATCCCATGAAATATTTGTGTGTGATTTTCATTTTGTCTGAAGGCCGTCCACCCACTCATCCTGGCACGCACAATGTGGTGTTGAAAAATTCATCTGTCTTTCTTCCTGAGGCCTGGAAGTTGAAGCTTTCAACAAAGTGGGAGTTTAGAAGGCATGCTGACGATCTAATCTTATTTTTTTCTCTCCATTTCTTGGTGTGTGCAAGTAGTCCTCAACTTACAACCACAATTGAGCCCAAACTTTCCATTCTTAAGCGTGATGGCCATTAAGTGAATTTTGCCCTGTTTTACGGCCTTTCTTGCCTCTGTCGTTAAGCAAATCCCTGCAGTTGTTGATTTAGTAACCCGGTTGTTAAGTGAATCTGGCTTTCCCCATTCACTTTGCTTGTCAGAAGGTCGCAAAAGGGGATCACATGACCCCGGGACACTGCGACCGTCATAAATACGAGAGTTGCCGAGCATCTGAATGTTGATCGCGTGACCACGGGTCGTGTGAAAAACGGTCCAAAGTCACTTTTTTCAGTGCCGTTCTAACTTTGAACGGTCATTAAATGAACTGTTGTAAGTCGAGGCGCACCTCTGATTTCTTTGTTGGTGATCAAACATCACTTTTGAACACACAACATTATTATTTTTCTAAGTCCTCCAGAGTCTCCGTGAGTCAGTTTCTTAATAAACAAACAAAGATGGATTATGCAGCAACCAGGTTAAATGTGTTTGATGAACAGAGATTTTTTTTTTAAAAAAAACTACAGGTAGTCCCTGACTTACGAATGTTTTTCACATGGCCCCGGGACATGGGTGTTGTTATGTAAGTTACATGATTGTTAAGTGAATTGGCTTGTCAGAAGATCGCAAAAGGGGATCACGTGACCCCAGGACACTGCAGCCGTCATAAATACGAGTCAGTTGCTAGGCGTCTGAATTTTGATCACATGACCACGGGGATGCTGTGACGGTCGTAAGTGTGGAAAAACTGGTCATAGCCACTTTCTTCAGTGCTGTTGTATGTTCGAAAGGTCACTAAATGAACGGTTGTAAGTGGAGGATTGCCTGTAATCTCATTTTTGTCTGTTTTTGGGTATTCTGCTTTGAGCCTTGCTATTTTAGCACATCTTGTGGCTCAGATTGGTTGAGATCATTGCTTGAAAGGGGGAATTGGAACTTCTGGAGTTTTTTCAAAAATATTAATACATCTCTTAAAATAGCCTGGGTTATACATATAACTGGACTGAAGTTGACATATTTTCGTGAGTGGTTCCACAATCCTGGGCAGTTCCTTGTCAAGTTTCAGTTGTGTTATTATGAGAAAGGTTTGTGCAGATGTTTGGATTTTAGCAGAAAATGCCTGTGTATGAACCTTTGCCAATCCATGAAAGTTGTTGGACGTTTTCAAGATGGTATGCTCTGAATTCAGTGGCTGCTTCTATCTTTAATACTCGGACAGCCAGGCTTAAGTAGGGGAGGGTGAGTTCTAGTCCCGCCTTAGTCATGAAACCTGGCTGAGTGATTTTGGGCCAATCACCAGGAGACGGTGAGTTCTAGTTCCGCCTTAGGCATGAAAGCCAATTGGGTGATTTTGGGCCAATCACCAGGAGACGGTGAGTTCTAGTTCCGCCTTAGGCATGAAAGCCAATTGGGTGACTTTGGGCCAATCACCAGGAGACAGCGAGTTCTAGTCCCGCCTTAGGCATGAAAGCTGGCTGGGTGACTTTGGGCCAATCACCAGGAGACGGTGAGTTCTAGTTCCGCCTTAGGCATGAAAGCCAATTGGGTGACTTTGGGCCAATCACCAGGAGACAGCGAGTTCTAGTCCCTCCTTAGGCATGAAAGCTGGCTGGGTGACTTTGGACCCATCATCCGCAGATGGTGAGTTCTAGTCCCGCCTTAGTTATGAAACCCGGCTGGGTGATTTTGGGTCAGTCCCTGTCTCTCAGCCCAACTCCCCTCACAGGCATGTTGTTTGGGGGGGGGGGAATAAGAGGTGGAAGGTATGTTGGATATATTGCTGATGCTACTTTATTTGTAAAAATGATAAAAGGTGGGACATAAATCAGTAAATAGATTCATTCTGAAGTCGAGTATAAACTCCTGGCCTGAATTCCAGTTTGGATTTGAACGTTCGAGACGGCTCTTCCAGTCCGATGGGTATTTATCTATTCTAGGCACTACAGGTAGTCCTCAAATCACAGCCATTCGTTTAGCGACTGCTTGAAGTTACAGCGGCACTAATTACAACCAGTCCTCACACATACGACTTGCAGCAGCATTATGACGGTCGCCGTGCCCTGCGGTCACGCGATCCCCTTTCGCGACCATTTGATAAGCGAAATCCCCGGGGAGGGCAGATTCCCATACCAACTGTCTCGTGGCTTAACAGCTGCTTGGATTCACTGAACAACTGTGGCAAAGAAAGGTCGACAAATGGAGCAATTCTCACTTAACATATGTCTCGCTGAGCGACGGAAATTTTGCGCTCGGTTGTGGTCGTAAGTCGAGGACTACCTGTGCCTGGAAGCTGTGGTTTAAATCTGAAGGGCTCGGAAACAGAGGAAGTGATTACGCAGGTGCACAACCTCTAACTGAACAATTTCCAGAGGGGTGGGGGCCCCAGCTTCTGGAGGGTCCCACATCTGGAAATTGGTTCACGCTGGAAACGTTGGCTACGAGATAGGATGAAAGCTGCTTTTCAAATCCGATTTTTGTTTGATTGGGTTAGATTAGATTGGGGTTAGGCTTTATCCTCTTTTCAGCCATGTGACACACACTCATGCCCACACACACAAGCACCCACACACTAATCTACATCACTTTTCCCCAGGCTTCGTCTTCCACAGCTCGTCCTTCACTTACCAGCAGAACTGAGCCCAAATTTTCTGTCACTAAGCAAGACAGTTCTTAAGTGAGTTGAGCCACATTTGATAACCTTCCTTCCCACAATTGTTAAGCCAATAATTGTAGTTCTTAAGTTAGTCGCACGGTTGTTAAATGAATCTGGCTTCTCCATGGACTTTGCTGGTCAGAAGGTTCCAAAAAGGAATCAAATGACCCCGGGACACTGCAACCGTCGTAAATATGAGCCAGTTGCTCAGCGTCTGAATCTTGAGCACGTGACCACGAGGGATGCTGCAACGGTTGTGAGGAAAAAAAACGGTCTTACGTCCCTTTTTTCAGTGACGTAACAGTCACTAAACGAACTGTTGTAAGTCAAGGACCAATTGTACATGTTTTAAGGCTGCAGCCCCCTCCCTCCCGCCTCCAGCATGCTCTGGAATTCTGGGAATTGTAATTCTGACACTTTGGGAATCGGAGAAGAAGGCGCCAGCGGTGTGGAGGTAGGGAAGACAGGAGACGAATCAGCCCCATTTCCTACGATGAGGGCCAGCCAAAAAAATTCGCACATTTTTCACACTGGTGGGAAACTCCCACCCCAATGGACTAGGCCCGTGGCCATGTGTGCTTGTGGTTCATTGTGCAGAGTCACAAAAAGTTCCTAGAAGCCTTAGTTTATTCTAGCGAGTGACATCCAGGCATACCAAAATACACCGAAGAGAAAAATCCGAATTTGATTTCAATTCTCATTTCAACCTGTTCTTTTTTTCCTAGTAGTTCCTGCCTTGGTATTGCCTGCTTGTGGTGGTCTCTGTTTCCTAGAATCATAGGTTTGGAAGGGACCTTGCAGGTCATCTAGTCCAGCCCCCTGCTGAAGCAGGAGAAGTTATACCTTCCAAACTCTTCTTGAAAACCATCCAGCGATGGTTTATCCCCCGCCTTATTTTTTTATTTTTAGAAATAACTCAAGGTGGAAAATATATCTAACATTCCTTCTTCCTCTTTTCTTCACAACAACAAGCCTGTGAGGTGGGTTGTGCTGAGAGGGAGGGACTGGCCCAAAGTCACCCAGTGATTTTCCTGCCTAAGGTGTCTCCTAGTGATTGACCCAAACTTACCCAGTTGGTGTTCATGTCTAATGTGGGACTAGAACTCACTGTCTCCTGATGACTGGCCCAAAGTCACCCAGTCATTTTTCATACCTAAGGCGGGACTAGAACTCACAGTCTCCTGCTTTCTAGCTTGATGTCTTGCAGAAGCTGGATTTCTGCTAGTTTGCAATCCATCAACCAGAACTTCTGTCTCCTTCTAATTCAAGAAGCTTAACCTTTCGAAAATCAGCCTGCTAGGGGAAAGCCTGGAGAAAATTAAGGCTAGCAACGAAATGATTTATTTACAAGATATATTTCTGCACCGCAGAAATGAACCTAGAGGCACCTTAATTCCCCTTCCTGGTTTCTTGTGACAACAACGGAATAACTGCAGTGGATTTGCACACACCTTTTCAAGGTGAACTTTCTAATGTTCTACGTCGGGTCCTCTATCCAGCTTGACCAGGATTAAACCACCTCTGGTCTAACCGTTCCGCTTCTTTCTTTTCAAGCCACCCTCTGCTCCGTCTTGCTCTCAGCCAAAGGTGGAGAAAGGTTTTGGGTTTAGCCCAGGAGCTCTTGACAAGTCTTGAAAACTCACAGTTGTGTTTTTAAACCGGTTGGCGCCAGCCGGAGCCTCGGTATAAATAACCAAGTGAAAGGAGGATTAATTGTGCATAAACCCAGAGCAAGACCCCGGTAGCTTTACGCATGACAGTTTACAAGGGCTTGCAAAATCAACGGCAGGCAGAGCCACATTCCTTCAACCCATGAGTGGGTCTATTTTTGCCCCCTGAAAATTTAACCTCTCGGTTTGTAAGTTGCCCGGTGTAGAAATTTTGTTGAAGGTGCAAATACAGGAACCAACATTTTGTCCGAGAGGGGCGTACAGATAGTTCATTTAATGTTACAACGTCACTGGAAAAAGGGACTTAGGGCCGTTTTTCACACTTAGCAACCGTTGCAGCATTCCCTGTGGTCATGTGATCAAAATTCAGGCGGTTGGCAACTGACTCGTATTTACGACGGTTGCAGTGTCAGAGGCCCACGTGGTCCCGTTTTGTGACCTTCCGACAAGCCAGATTCACTTAACAACCGTGCAACTAACTGAACCATCGCAGTGATTCACTGTGGCAAAATGAGGCACACTCACTTATCAGATGTCTCGCTTTTGTGGCCGTAAGTCAAGGACTACCTGCAATGGAGATTTTTAATAATTTAAAAGTTTGGGTCCTGAGCAGAACAGACTTTCTCCATTGGGAGAAAGTAGGTTAACGACCAACTCCAGGAAGGAAAAAAAACACATGGCTGGGTCTGTCTTGCACCCAGGAGGGAATGTTTTAATTAACGCGTGCAAAAGCACGCCATCAGCAACATTGGCGGGGCGAGATTTAAAATGAACCTCTTACACGTCTGTCTCTGCGATCTAGCTGCTTTTGATGGTTAGCCCCAAGGGATTTTTGCAGGTGAAATTTTCCAACAAAAATAGAATTTCTCCCCTTTTCTCTGCTGTCTGCAAAAACAGTCGCTGTTAGGAATTTTTATTGTTATTTGATGGGGACGCCCATTGGCCGTGCGGGGGGGGGGGGGAGAACCTAAGGATTTGTACCGTCCTTCAGCTGAGCAAATGAGGCTTTTACGCTGGCAACAGGGGTGAAGTTGCAGGAAATGGACGCTCGCAAACAGCCCTGTGCAGTTGTGCTTTGAACACAAACCTGATAGGAAGTCCTTGAATTTCCTCCACGGGCGAGTTGCCTCCCGGTTCGCATTTGAGGAATTGTTCCTTTTGAGATCCGTTCCGATTTTGCCCTTGGAAAGATTTTCTTTTTTTCTTTTTTCTTTTTCTTTTTTTCTTAAATGCCAAGTGCCTTTTTGCAACCTTTGAAAATCAGGAGTCCTGCAAAAACTACTTACTGTGTTTTTCCTTCCCCTGCAGGTATCGCAAGGTTGGGCCAAAAGTTTCCGTTGCTAAGTGAGAAATTTGCTAAGTAAGTTTTGCCCCATTTGACGACTCTTCTTGTCATCTTTGTTAAGCGGATCCCTGCCGTGGTTAAGTGAGCCGCACGGTCGTTAAGTGAATCCCGCTTCCCCCACCCCATTGACTTGTCAGAAGGTTGCCAAAGGGGATCATGTGACCCATGGGACATAGCGAACGTCGTAAATATGAGTCAACTGTCAAGCATATGAATTTTGATCACATGACCACGGGGATGCTGTGACGGTTGTAAGGGTGAAAACTGGTCAGGTCACTTTTACCGTGATAACTTCAGTCACTAAATGAACGGTTGTAGGTCAAGGACTACCTATAATGGCTTCCTCAGTCCTTGGTGGGTGGGTGGATGGAACCAGCGTCTTTTCTCAACCTGGGTGTTCTCCTCAGCCCCACCCTCCGAAATGAGGGGTGACCCGGTAACCATGATCTGATCACTCAGGCACTCTTAGCTTTCTGACCTTCGGCCCTGAAAATGGCAGGGTGGAAGGAAGGAAGGAAGGAAGGAAGGAAGGAAATAAGGAAGGAAGGAAGGACGGAAGGAAGGAAAGAGAGGGGGGAGGAAGGAAGGAAGGGGAGGACGCGAAGGAAAGGAGGGGAGTAAGGAAGGAAGGGGAGGATGGAAGGAAGAGAGGGGAGGAAGGAAGGAAGGAAGGAAGGAGATGGATGGGGAAGGAAGGAAGGAAAAGGGAGGGAGGAAGACGAGGGAAGAAAAGGAAGGAAGGAGGAAGGAAGGAAAAAGGAAGGCGGGGTAAGGAAGGAAGAGGGAAGGAGAGAAGAAAGAAGGAAGGGGGGAAGGGAAGGTGGTTGGACTAGATGACCTCATGGTGTCTTCCAACTCTGTTGCTGGTAGTCCTTTACTTACAACTATTCATTTACTGACCGTTTGAAATTACAGCACTACAAAAGATGAGTTATGACCATTTTTCCACACTTACGACCGTTGCAGCATCCCCCATGCTCAAGGGATCAAAACCGAGAGGCCTGGCCACTGACTCGTACTTAAGACGGTCGCAGCGTCCGGGGGGGTCACCTGATCCGCTTTTGCGGCCTTCTGACAAACAAAAGTCAATGGGGGAAGCCGGATTCACCCTTAACAACCGTTGTTTCTAACCGAACGACTGCCGGGATCCACTTAAGCAACTGTGGCAAGAAAGGTCGTGAAACGGGGCAAAACTCCCTCTACGGCCGTCTCGCTTAGCAGCAGATATTTGGGCTCGAGTGTGGTCGTAAGTCGAGGACTGGCTGTATTCTGTTAATTCTCTCCCCCCCACCCCTTTCCTTTCTTCTCCCCCCAGCAAAACGAGGAGAAGGAGGCACCCCAGGTGAAGGTGCTGAAAAGCAGCAGCCGGGGGGAGGCGGAGGAGGCGGAGGAGGAGGCGGAGGAGGTCCCGAAACACAAGTGAGTGTCTGCTTATTCTCCCCATCAATCACCCTGCTGAGAAAGGCCAGAGCAGGGAAACCTGAAGCCACAGGAAGACAAGAGCATAGTTTACAGAGATTAAAGCCCTAGCAACGGTATCTTAAAAACACAAACTTAAATTTAATTTTTTTCTTTCTAAATTGTCTTTAAATGAAGTCTCTTCCTTCTCACCCAGTCGGCTTGAGCCCCCCCCCCCCCCGCTGCATTTTGCAAGTCTGAGTTAGGTTTAAAAGCACAAGTTTAAATTTGATTTTTTTTAAAAAAGAAAATTGGCTTTAAAAAGTCCCTTCCTTCTCACTGAGTCACCTTGAGCCCCATTCTGTGTTTTGCATTGCAAGTCTGTTATCTTTAAAAACACAAATGAACATTTAATTTTTTTTTTTTTTTTAAAAAAAGGTCTTTTAATGTCCCTTCCCTTTTCATCGTCAGCTTGAGCCCCGTGCTGCGTTTTGCAAGTCACCGTTATGTCTAAAAACACAAATTAAAATGTTAATTTTTAAGAAGTCCCTTCTCATTGAGTCCGGAGCAGCTGCCCTGAGCCCCGTGCGAATCCTGCCTACTTTCCTGGGAAACTTATGTATTTTATTTGTGATATTTATTAGGAAATCAAGGAATGCTCCTGCCATTTGTTTCTTTAACCCTGGGGTGGGCTTTTAATTTTCCCAAGGGGCCGCAGGAGAACTTGGGACCTTTGTGGGTGGCCGAACCACAGAGGGCTGCCGAAGGTGCGTAGAGACACATAACACATACAAAATGTAGATTGGGGGGGGGGGGGAATAGCAGTCACTTTCAAAATAAAAGCTACGCAGTCTTTGATAACAGAAGGCATTGAAGTTTAACATGGCTGCGGGCTTTGCCTGTTAATTGTTTTTTTTTTAAATATAGTAGATGTCAGGTCAAATTGGTTAGGTAAATAGCACAGCAGACATTCATAAACACCAGTATTCAATTTAGGTATGTGTTTCTTCTTTTCTTTTTCTTTTTTCTTTATTTTTCTACGCACAATTATGTACAGGCAGTCCTGAACTTATCAATCATTCATTTAGTGACCGTTCAAACTTACAACGGTTGCTAAGTAAATTTTATAACCTTTTGCTGGCTCAGGAATTCTGGGAGTTGAAGTCCACGAGTCATAAAAGAGCCAAGGTGGCCTCCCCTATTGCATGTTGGAAGCCAGCTGGGGAAAGTGGCAAAGGGGTGATCCCATTCAGGCGGTCCTCAACGTAATGACCCCGAATGGGGAGAATTTCTGGAGCTAAGGCAAGGCGGTTGTTAAATGAGTCGCACAGGATTTTGCAACTTTTTTTTTTTTTGCTTCAGTTAAGCTGATCATCAAGGTGGATAATAATTGATGATTTTTTAAAAAAAAATAAAAAAATCGGATTTTTTAAAATTTAAATCGGATTTTTTTGATTTTTATCAAATTTATTTTAATAAAATGCTTTTGGAATAAAAAACTATCTAAATATCATTTTCTATTTAAAATACATTAATAATTTAGTTTATTCAGCATGAAACTGAGCTTAGTTATGTAGCATGAGGCTTTATAATCTGCAATATTTACATTTTTGGTAAACTCATTCCATGGATCCAAGCTCTGCAAGCTGAGATAACATGCACTGCCTTGATGCATCCGCACAATTTCACAGTAACCGTGAGATAAGTCATAAAACAAAGTTCAGGAATATTCCTTTATCCCGTTGTTTTGCCAATCTATGTACACTACAAACTCTACGATTGTTTGAAGAGAAATGCATCTGTACCAGGCTCTTAAGTGTTTTAGTTAAATGAAAGAATTTGAGTAGTTCTCCAACTCTGTGTGATTAACCTAAAATCGGTTCTGATGTCGCTGTTTTACTGACCTGACAGCTTCTTATTCTAAATAGGAAACCTTCATTTTGTTTGCAAATAATGATATTAAAGATTCTAACTACCAGCAAGAATGAGTCCCTACATTTAAAGAGCAGCTGTCATTTCAGATCCATCCTGGCAGCGCCTGTTAGTGGGCATCCACTCGCCCGCTGCCCGGCACGTCCCTCACCTTGTGGTGTCCCTGCCGCATCACCAGCCGCCCCATTCAAGGGAGTGGGACTGTCGGTGAGTCAACAGCCGGTCAGAGGCGGAGCCGCTGCTCTTTAAAAATTATGATTTAAATCGAGTTGATTTAAATCAAGCCTTTTTACTAATGATTTAAATCATGATTTAAATCGTGATTTAAATCGACTTGATTTAAATCAAATCCACCCTGCTGATCATCCAGTTGTTAAGTGAATCACACGGTTGTAAAGCGGATCTGACTTTCACCCACCGACTTTGCACGTCAGAAGCCTGGCAGTCCCATCACACTGGGACGCTTCCACCAGCTTAAATACTTGCCATTGCCAAATTGATCACGGCGTCATGTGATCCTCTTTGCCACTTTCTGACAACAAAGCCAGATTCGCTTAACGACCGGGTTACCAACCAGTGCCATGATTCACTTAACTGTGGGCAAAATTAGGCAAGGGTTACTAAACAACTGTCTTGCTTGGCAACTGAGATTTCGGGTCCATGACGGTCATACGCTGAGGACTACATGCATCTGGTAGGCACCTTGTACTAAACCCCGGTTTGATGGCTGTTTGCATATCCGTTAAAGCTCTAAAACAGCCTTTCCCGATCTACTGCCCTCGATAGGTTTAAATTTAGGGCATATAGTAAATTTAGAACTTGCACACATCCAAGTTGTGGAGATCTGGGTTGTTGCAAGCTACGTGTGTGTGATTTTGGCTGGATTTCAGGGGACGCCCCCCATTTTCCCCCCGCTGCAAACAATAAATGGGATGTTTATAAATCTGCTCATCGGATTGATTCCTACAGGTGGGGCAGCCTGTTTCCTTCCGATAAGCTCTCGGATTTTGTCCCCAGTCCAGAGGTCACTAAGGGCCGTTGGAGATGAAAATGAAATCAGTTTTTCAGGGTGTGTTTGATGATCGAATCTGTTTTAGCAATTTTTTTATTTTTTATTTTTGAAATCCTCAAATCTTTTCTCTTAAAATGTACTCGCCCCACAGCTGAGAGAGATTGCAGCAAACCCTCAGGTTACAAGCACAGCCCCACGTTTCTGGGGTTAAGCGAGAGGGCGGTTAAGTGAGTTGTGCTCAGTTTTATGACCTTTCTTGCCACGGTTGTTAAGCGAATCACTGCAGCGGTTAAGTTAGACAGCCCGACATCTTTTAATATATTCAGTGGTGGAGCTCCTATTTTTAAGGGACATTAAGTAAAACTAAAACAGCCAGTTTGACATAGTGGTTAAGGTGCTGGCCTAGAAACCAGGAGATGGTAAGTTCTAGTTCCGCCCTAGGCATAAAAGCCTGCTGGGTGACTTTGGGCCAATCACCAGGAGACGGTGAGTTCTAGTCCTGCCTTAGGCATAAAAGCCTGCTGGGTGACTTTGGGCCAATCACCAGGAGACGGTGAGTTCTAGTCCTGCCTTAGGCATAAAAAGCCTGCTGGGTGACTTTGGGGACAATCACCAGGAGACGGTGAGTTCTAGTCCTGCCTTAGGCATAAAAGCCTGCTGGGTGACTTTGGGCCAATCACCAGGAGACGGGGAGTTCTAGTCCTGCCTTAGGCATAAAAGCCTGCTGGGTGACTTTGGGCCAATAACCAGGAGATGGTGAGTTCTAGTTCCGCTTTAACCATGAAACCCAACTGGTTGACTTGAGACTAGTCCCTCTCTCTCCACCCAGCCCACCTCACAGGGTTGTTGTTATGGGAAAAATAGGAGGAGGATGGAATATTAGCTACATTCACTATCTTGAGTTACTTATAAAGTAATAAAGGTGGGATAAAAAATTTATAAAATGTTAACATGTCCATTTTGCTGTCTATTCCCCCCCCCCCCCCTTAGCTGTGTTGCCTAATACAGCCAACCACAGTTTAAATCTTTCAAAGACAGGAATAATCCAATTTTTACCATTTCTTCTAAGCTGCTCTGCATCGGTTGACTTTTAAAACTGATTTTTATCCCTTCTGAACTGTTCCTAGCTGAGTCTTTTTTTCTCCTGCCCGGGCTTGTGCCTCTTTAAATCCTGATTCTAAACGGAGATAATTTTATTTTTAGTTCTGTTTCTGTTTGTTGCTATTGGCTCCTTTGCCTTCGCCTTAATGCAAAAAAAAATTATAACCATTTTGCAGGAATAACGTTCGCTCCAGACTCTGGTTAGCTGTTCTGCATTCCTCGACTGCGACGGGCTGTCCAAGCAATCTGTTTATGAATTTTGCATGCTCTTCCCCCCCCCCCCTTAATATTAGTCCCAGAACAGGAAGCATTTGCAATCTGGAGAACATTCCAGCCCTACCTCTTTTAATCTCCAGTTGAGGAAAATCTGAAGAAGCAGAATTGTTGTAATTTTTCTAATTACAAACTACCTGTATTCTTAGTTCTGTACTCAGACCAATGGTGCGCAGGTGATCCCGGTGCCTTGCCTTAAGTGCTGGGGGTCTTAATGTTGAGACTTTGGGAAAAGTGCAGAGAAGAGCAGCTAGGAGTAGGTTGATTACTCAACAGATTTGCAGATGACACTAAGCTGGCAGGAATAGCCAAACACCCCAGAAGACAAGCTCAGGATCCAAAAAGATCTTGACAGACTTGAACAACGGGCCCTATCCAACAAAATGAAATTTAATGTGGAGAAAAGCAAGATTTTACACCTAGGCAGGAAAAACCAAAAGATGCAAGTACAGACTGGGCGAGACCTGGCTTAGAAAACAGCAACTGTGAGAGGGACCTTGGAGTCCTAGTGGACGATCACTTGACCGTGAGCCAGCCGTGTGCCGCAGCAGCCAAAAAAGCTAATACAATCCTGGGTTGTATAAACAGAGGCATAGAATCAAGATCACGCGAAGTATTAGTACCGCTTTATAAAACCCGAGTAAGACCACACCTGGAATACTGCATCCAGTTTTGGTCGCCGCATTACAAAAAAGATGTTGAGGCTTTGGAAAAAGTGCGGGGAAGAGCAACTAAGATGATTAAAGGCCTGGAGACTAAAACACATGAAGAACAGTTGCAGGACTTGGGTATGGCCAGTCTAGAGAAAAGAAAGACTAGGGGGGACACAACAGCAGTATTCCTGTCATGGTTCCGATGGATGAGACCCATTAAAGCAGAACTCCGAGGCTTGAGTTTTCCTCCAAGAACATGTTTATTGGTTATAAAGTATCGGCATGGTCAAAAGTGAAACAGAACTAAAGTTCTCTCCAAAAGTTACAGTATTACAAAGTTAAAATTCCCACCCCACCCACCATCTATGGAATCAACTACATTTCCCAATAAAACAGTTTGGCGAGCTTTCTAACATTAGGTTCAACCCCTCCCCCCCCAGCCGAGGGAATAGCAATGACCTTGGTTCCCACGGGACAGAGAATTGTTTAGGCTAGCATAAAACTTCCCATTCCTTCCCCCCCCCCAATCTTGTGACAACCGAAAATGAGCAGGATGGCTTCAGCCAGGTTCGTTGCAGAGTTGACACTTCCAGTATTTGAGGGGCTGCCCCCAAAGAAGAGGGGGGGTGTCAAGCTCTTCTCCAAAGCGCCTGAGGGCAGGACAAGAAGCAACAGATGGAAACTGATCAAGGAGAGAAGCAACCTAGAATATAAGGAGGAATTTCCTGACAGTGAGAACAATTAACCAGTGGAACAGAAGTTGTGGGTGCTCCATCACTGGAGGCTTTTAAGAAGAGACTGGACAGCCTGTCTGGAATGGTAGAGGATCTCCTGTTAGAGCAGGGGGATGGACTAGAAGACCTCCAAGGTCCCTTCCAGCTCTATTCCAATTGAGGATCCTACCGTGCTGCCATTGTAGGTTGCAAGTCCCTGCAAGGAAAGATTATTGGAAGCCGCAGAGAAGCTCAACCAAAGGGCAACGTCTCCATCTAGTGTACAGTGTGAGCATTGCAATCCACTCGTACCGGTCTGGAGTTGGATGGAATTCATTTCTTTTTATTGAATCCATTTTTTTTCTGTTTTATTCAGAAGAGTAAAATGCAAAATTCCCAAAACAAGTAAACGGAGACGAGACAGAACTATAAAAGAACGTTTAAAAAAATTGAATTAAAAAGAACACAAGACGGAAACACGCGTTATTTCCCCCCCCCCCCCCCCCGCTTGCATCACTGACAAATCTGTTGCAAAAATAATACAGGTAGTCCTCGATTTACAACCATTCGTTTAGTGACCGAAGTTACAATGGCACAGAAAAAAGGGACTTGGGACTGTTTTTCACGCTTTCAACTGCATCCCCACGGTCATATGATCAAAATTTGGACGCTTGGCTCATATTTATGACGGTCGCAGTGTCCTGGGGTCACGTGATCCCCTTTTGCGACCTTCTGATGAGGAAACCATATTCGTTTAACAACCATGTGACTTATTTAAGACCTGCAGTGATTCGCTTAACAACGGTAGCAAGAAAGGTTGTAAAATGGGGCAAACGTCACTTAACAACTGTCTCACTTAGTGACAAATTTTGGGCCCAATTGTTGTTAAGTTGAGGACTACCTATAGGGCTGGTGGCAAAGCAAGAACGGGGAGTCCTCGACTTACGATGGCAATTGGGACCGGAATGCCCGTCACTAAGTGATGCAGTATTAAAGCGCGACTGCATTGTTCAGTGACCGGAATCCCCAACGTCTCGGTTGCCACCATTAACTGAATCCCACAACCGAGTCATTGGGGAAGCCAGTGGGAAGTCGGCAGTCCAGAGTGGGCTGCCAGCTTCAACCAGGCACAAGTGCTCCCAACACAGCAGTGATGGACGGAGGCTGCGCTCTCTCCTAACCACCTTTCTTTTCTTTCTTCTCTCTTCAGGGAGCTGAAGTTGCGGAATTACATCCCCGAAGATGTGGAGCTGAAGGAAAGGGTGGTGCCCAACGCCAAGCCGGCTTCAGGTAGCTCAGCAGGGGAGACACGGTGGGGGGTCCTGGGGGTCAGTCTGGCTTGTCCAGGCCTATCCAGCAATAGCCAGCCAGGAATCCAGCAAGGCAGAAGCAGCGTCAACTTCTTGTCCTTTCTCTCTTTCTCTCTTTCTCTCTCCTCCTCTGCCTCACCTTTTCCCCCCCTGCTCCTCCTTGCCTATCTTCTCCTTGTCTTTCTTTCTCTCTCCCCCCCCTTTCTCTCTCTCTCTCTCCCTCTCTCTTTCTCTCTCATCCTCACCTTCTTTTCCTCCTCCTTGTCTAACTTCTTACCTTTCTCTTTCCCTTCCTCCTTTTCCATCTCCTCCTCCTGTATCTTTCTCCTTCCCCTTGTCTGTCTACACTTTCTACAGCTTTTCTATTTCTCCTTTTCCATCTTCTTCCCTTCTCTTCTCCATTTCCTCCTCCTCCTCCTCTATCCTCTTCTTTTCCATCTACTCCATCTTCTCCTCTTCCACCACCTTCCCCCTCCCTGCACCAGAAAAAAACGGACGCCTTCTTTTGAGTCTTAAGGCCGAGGAAGCCGGCACCTGCGAGGCCAGGACCCTGGAGGGCCCCCTGAAACCCACTCTCTTCCTCCTGGAGGACAGAGAAGGCCGGACGTCCTACCTCCAACCTACCTGGGTGGCCGTGTTTTTTTCCTCCCCGGCGTCTGTTCTGTGAAGGTTCTGCCTTCCCTTCTAACCTGGTGCCCCTCCACTCGTGCTGGGTCCTGCACTTCCCAGGCCTGGAGGGTGCCCGCTTGCAGTCCTTGACGCTTCCTAGGGAAACAGCCCCAGTTGGGCCTCCCGTTGAGGGGGTCCTCTTGGCACCCCCACGGACAAGGGACGGCTAATCGTTTGCCCCCTTCCTTTCCCATCTGTCATTCCTCCTCTCTCTCTAGTGGAAGACAAAGTAAAGGAGCAGCTAGAGGCAGCTAAACCGGAGCTGATCATTGAAGAAGTGGTAAGGGCTTCTCGCACGAGACTTTTACTGAACACCGGCTCTTAAGAAGGGGGGGGGGGCTTCCTCATTAACCCCTCCCCTTTGTGGGGGGCTTCCTCATTAACCCCTCCCCTTTGTTTTCGTCCTTCGTAGGACCTGGCAAATCTTGCCCCCAGGAAGCCCGACTGGTGAGTAGGGACGTTCATCTCCACGAGCAGCACAGCTAAGATTCGCAATTTAAACTTCCTGAGTTTGCTGTGGGGCAGTTGTGCTCTTTATGTGCATTTGTGATAGGCGCGAAACACCAGGGTCTGCACAGGAACCTTTCAACTATACTGATTTATTGCTGAAAGCCCGTGCACAGGAGTCTTTCAACTAAATTGATCTATTGCTGAAAGCCTGTGCACAGGAATCTTCTCAACTACACTGATCTATTGCTGAAAGCCTGTGCACAGGAATCTTCTCAACTACACTGATCTATTGCTGAAAGCCTGTGCAAAGGAATCTTTCAACTACACTGATCTATTGCTGAAAGCCTGTGCACAGGAATCTTCTCAACTACACTGATCTATTGCTGAAAGCCTGTGCGCAGGAAGCTTTCAACTAAACCGATCTATTGCTGAAAGCCTGTGCAAAGGAATCTTTCAACTAAACCGATCTATTGCTAAAACCCTGTGCGCAGGAAGCTTTCAACTAAACCGATCTATTACTGAAAGCCCTTGCACGAGAATCTTCTCGAGTGCCACTCAGCACTTGCCAGGAGTTAGAAAAGGGGCAACCGCACTTTAGGAAGATTGGACTTAGTTCTCCTGTGACTACATCGGGATTCTAGGGGGATCCCACTTTTCGCTCCAGTTCCCGCAGGTTCCACCCCTTCTCCTCCTCCGATTGGAGGAGAGCGGTGGATAAGGATAAGTGATGATGTTGGTGACGTCATCCGTCCAGTTGTGTCCAGCTCTTGGCGATTCTCTGGGCCAGGTCTCTCCACCTCTTCTTGAACAACAACTTTGAGTTGTTCTGTGCTCCAGCTCCGATGACATCCAGGCACCGTGTTTTTTTGGCGGCCTGGTTTCCTTTTACCGCTAACTCTTCCCCAACAAATATAGGATCGTAACTCTGAGCTAAACTGGCATTTCAAGAGTGGATAGGGAGTAACGGAAGGGACCTTGGAGGTCTTCTACTCCAGCCCCCTGGAGCTTTGATAGCCTTCATTTTTCCTCCCCCCCGCCCCCCATTTCTCTCGTTTCCCAGGGATCTAAAGCGTGACGTGGCCAAAAAGCTGGAAAAATTGGAAAAACGTACCCAGAGGGCCATCGCTGAGCTGATCCGTGAGTCTGGTCTGGAGGGGGGGATGGGGGGGGGTTAAAAACGTAGCAGTGGGCCTAAGTGGCCATTTGTCATTCCCCAAACAATGACAGTTGTGCAAAGGGCACACGGGTGTCACTTGGCCTCCCAACCAGGGCCAGATTTGCAAGCTGGATTAGATTCTATGTCCAGCAAATCGTCCATCCTCCCCATCTGCCACTGGGACGTGTTCCTCCTTCGCCCGTTTGTGAGTCTTCAGATATCACCACCCCATAACAACTTACAGCAGTTCATTTAGTGACCGTTCGAGGTTACAACGGAAGTGAAAAAAGTGATGTATGACCCGTTTTTCATACATATGACCCCATGGTCGCGCGATTAAAATTCAGACAGTTGACAACTGACTCATACTTACGACGGTCGCAGCGTCCCAGGGGTCACGTGATCCCCTTTAGCGACCACCTGATGAGCAAAGTCTAATGGGGAAGCCAGATTCGCTGAACAACCGTCTGACTTACTTAACAACTGCAGAGATTCCCTTAACAACTGTAGCAAGGAAGGTCGTAAAATGTGGCACTGAACAACTGTTGCTTAGCAACGGAAACTTTGGACTCCGTTGTGATGATAAGTCGAGGATTTTCTGTAGTTCCTGGCAGAAGGCTGGGGTGTAAGTGGAGGAGAGAATCTATTTTAGCAGCCTGAGAGAGGTTGGATTGCTTCATTTGCCTGATCTCCATTGTATGAAAAAATGGGAGACACAGGCAGTCCTCAGCTTACGACCACAATTGAGCCAATAATCTCTGTCGTTAAGTGAGACAGTTGTTAATGAGTTTTCCCCCATTTTACAACCTTTCTTCCCACAGTTGTTAAGCGAATCTCTGCATTGTTAAGTTAGTCACACGGTCGTTAAGTGAATCAGCATTGACTTTGCTTGACAAAAGGTCGCAAAAGGAGGATCACGTGACTCCAGGACACTGCGTTGGTCATAAATACGAGTCAGTTGCCAAGCATCTGAATTTTGACCAGGGGGATGCTGCAACGGTGGTAAGTCTGAAAAACTGGCCATAGTGAACTTTTTCTAAGCTCAAACGGTCACTAAACAAACGGTCGTAAGTCAAGAACTGCCTATACCAGGAAATCTGTGGCCGGTTGTCCAGTTCCTTTTATAGGGATGAACCAACTTGGGGTGTCTTGAAGCTTCTGTCAGGGATGCTTCAGCTGCGTGTTTTGGGCGGGCCACCTGTTTTGGGGTTCAAAGGGCCTACCACGGTCTCCATGAGGTCCATCTGCTTGCAGGAGAACGGTTGAGAGGCCAGGAGGAAGAGTTGGCCTCTGCCGTCGATTCGGCCAAGCAGGAAGACAGTGACTCGGATTGAGGCGCCTGGCAGAAAGGAGAGTCCTTGGGTCCATCGGAAGAAGGATCCTGGAGACCTTCATGAGAACATCCCATCGTGGTGGGCCCAAGCTCCCCGGGACCAGCAAAGGGGGCCATTCATCCCTGCAAAATCACCTCCGTTGCAAAGAAAACTCCAAATTCTTTCTGCAAACGCCCATCTTGTTCCCCGAAACCTTAATGGGCAGAAGAAGGGACAAAGTCACGAGTCTCTTGGCTTGGCTGCTGCTTCTTCTTCACCTTGGGACCTAGAACGACCTGAGCCGCTTCGGAGGTCGACGACAAAACCCAGGAAAGAGGTCAGCCTAGCAAGATCCGGACTCTGGCATTGATCCTCGGCCTGACTTGCTGAGCGGATTGGGGATCCGTTTTTTGTGTTTTTTTTTGTTTTAATCCCCGCCCCGCCCCCAAATGTTTATTTTTCTATTTCCGAAGTTCAAATACAAAATAAAGGGGGGAAAGGGGGCAAGGAGCTAGCAGCCGCCTGATATTAAAAATTTAGAAACCTGTACAAAAAAAAAATATGTCGAAATATATCAGAAAAAAGCTGACAGTTGTGTTGAATTTGTCATTTTCTAAATCGGTTCTTTTTCAGCCTCCAGCCATTTTGAAGATGAGCGGACTTCAACTCCCAGAATTCCCCAGCCAGCTATAGCTGGCTGGGGAATTCTGGGAGTTGAAGTCCGCACATCTTCAAAATGGCTGAGGTTGAGAAACGCCGTTTTAAAGCAACAAATTTTCTTGCTTTGCCTCCAAAACTCCAACCTGCAACATGTGGTGTGTGTGTGTGTGTGTGTCCCTGAAAAAGCCACGTTGTGTTCCCCCTGCCTTTTCAGCAACTTTGTTGCTGGTTGCTTGAGGGTCAGTCCTACTTTTTATACTTTAAATAACTCCTACCTGCCATCCAGTTCTCAGCATATAAAATACGGAGGAAATCGACAAATGTCACTTATTAAGAGTTGTGTGCGTGTGTGTGTGTCCTTCCTGGCGTACAGGAAAGACATTAATCTACAAATTTTCTAGATTTCTCCAGTCAAAATGTATGTGACACACCAGGCTGTGTTGCGTGGAGGAAATTTGTTTCTTTGATAATAAAATGTTCCCCAAGCGATTTGCAGTTGTCTCATCTGAGCTGTCAAATCTTGTCACTGAGTTTGGCTGATTTAGGGGGGGAAAACAGCATTTTGGATGTTTTTCTGTTTCTTTTTTCTCTTTTTTTTTGGCTGCATGGATGGTTCACAACTGACCTTCTACCTCAGCTTAACGTCCACAATGTAACCCAAAACTTCTATTGCTAAGCCAAACAGTTGTTAAGTGAATTTTGCCCCATTTGACGACCCTTCTTGCTACAGTCGCTAAGTGAATCACTGCACTAGTTAAAGTTAGTAACATGGTTGTTAAGTGAACCAGGCTTCCCCCATTGACTCTGCTTGTCAGAAGGTCGCAAAAGGGAATCGCATGAACCACCGCCATAAATACGAGTCAGTGGCCAAGCGTCCGAATTTTGATCAGGTGAGGGATGCTGCAACGGTCGTAAGTGTGAAAAACAGTCGCAAGTCACTTTTTTCAGTGCCGTTGTAACTTTGCTCATTAAAGAAACGGTTGTAAGCCGAGGACTGCCTTCTATTTACTTCCCTGCCTTCTTTCTCTTTCTCCTCCTCCCATTTTATTTTTATTTTATTTTTTGCAATTTCTTGTTTCTCCCAGGGGTTTCTTCAAGCTGTTTCATCCTTGTTGTTTTTTTTGTTGTTTTTCTTCTCACTAATGGTTAAAATGTGAAAAAAACAACAACACAAGTCTGGTCTCGGGTGCCACAAAATCCTTCTGCGATTGTCAAAGCGCAGGAGAGCAGAAGTTTTCAAGTTTTGTATCTGTAAAAAAGACCCTCTAGCTGCATTTTCCTCTGGTTTAAATTGAGTGCAGGTAGTCCTCAAATTACGACAGTCTGTTTAGTGACTGTTCGAAGTTACAACGGCACTGAAAAACGTTACTTAGGACCGTTTTTTACACATACACAGTTCTTAAGAAGAGACTGGACAGCCATTTGTCTGAAATGATATAGGGTTTCCTGCCTGAGCAGGGGGTTGGACTAGATGACCTCCGACGTCCCTTCCAACTTTTATTATTATTGTTATTATTACTACTACTACTACTACTACTACTACTACTACATATGATCGTTGCAGCATCCCCAAGGTCACGTGAACAAAATTCAAACGCTTGGCAACTGATTCATATTTATGACGGTCTTCTGACAAGCAAAGTCCACGGGAAGCCAGATTCACTTAACAACCGGACTAGCAACTGAGCTAACTTAAGTTTAAGTCGAATCATTTAACAAGAAAGGTCGTAAAATGGGGGAAAACCTCACTTAACAACCGTCTCATTTAACATAAATTTTGGGCTCCATTGTGGTTGTAAATCGAGGATTACCTGTATTACATTTCAAAACGTGCTTGGCGTATCTTAGAAACTCTGGCATCCTGCTAATTCGGATATCGGCCAGCCCAGAAGGCTACGTCAACTTCTGAATGGGAGTTGTTTTTGTTGTTTTTGCATACCCAGCTGGGATTTTGAATATTGAGAAACGACGGCTTCCACAGCTTTGCTACACCCTTATGTAAATCACCTTACTCTTAAGTCATTGGTTTTCAGTGCAACTTTGAACGGTTGCTAAGTGAACCATCGTAAGTTGAGGACTACTTGTAACGCTTTGGGCAGACAAAAATTCGATGCTGGTCTGTTTTACTTGGTGACCTTGAGACGACAGTGGTTTCCAAGTTCACCCAGCCTTTAATCAAGAGGAAAATAAATACTGGCCAAGGGTTAAAATTACACACAGGTTACACAATGCCACACTTACAAGGGGAGAGAGACTGTAAGAATGGAAACATCACCTAATTCAAACAGAATTGCACACCTGAGAGAACATGTGTATTTAATTTCAGGTATTTAAATTGGCAGGAAGATTTAGAAAATCTGGGGTTTTTGAAATGAGTCGGGTTAACAACTCAGGGTTCATAACACATGTTGTACACAACAAAATGTCTGGAGTTAAATTTGGCACTCTTGTTTTCTCAACCACCCCAAGAGAAATGATTGAAGATCTGAACCAGAAATGAAACCCAGAGGGTCGTGTGAATCTACCCACCGAGACGCAGGAAGGCATGTTCTAAACGGGAAGTCCTTGACTTACGACTAACAACTGAGCCCAAAATTTCTGTTGCTAGGCGAGACATTTGTTAAGTTACCTACCTGGAAGTGTTATAAGAAGAGATTAGACAACCATTTGTCTGAAATGGCATAGGGTTTCCTGCCTGAGCAGGGGGTTGGACTGGAAGACCTCCAAGGCCCCTTCCAGCTCCTGTTCTGTTCTACTCTACTTTCTATTCTATTCTATTCTATTCTATTCTATTCTATTCTATTCTATTCTATTCTATTCTATTCTATTCTATTCTATTCTATTCAACTCTACTACTCCTACTCTACTCTACTTTCTATTCTATTCAACTCTACTACTCCTACTCTACTCTACTACTACTATTCTATTCTATTCTATTCCATTCTATTCTATAATTCTCTTATCCTATCCTATCCTATTCCATCCCTAGCTACTCATGGTTTACCTCAAAGGAAACAAGATTACTACAGGCAGGGCTCAAATGCAATCAGGACCACACTTTCTATGGCTAAGCAAAGCGGTCATTCAATGAGTCACACCCGATTTTACAACCATGTTTCCCACTGCGTTAAGTGAGCCACCCCAGTGACAGTCGCCAAACGAATCCAGCTCTTTATTGACTTCGCTTGTCGGATACCAGCTGGGACGGTCGCAAAGGATGAGCACGTGATCCTGAAACCGTCATAAATGCGAGACAGTGGCCAAGCGTCTGAATTTTGACCCTATGACCCCGGGATGCTGCGACCGTCATAAATACACACTAGTTGCTAAGCGTCCAAATTTTGACCTCATGCCAGTGTGGGGATGCAAGACGGTTGTAAGTGCGAGGATTGGTCGTAAGTCACCTTTTCAGCACTGTTGGGACTTTCAGTGGTCACTAAACGAACAGTTGTAAGTTGAGGACTTCCTGTGAGACCAGCAGTGGTTGAAAAAGTATTCAGATGAACCTAAGAATCAGTCATAGATGTTTGCTAAGAAAACTACAAATGTCCTTCTGATGTCACCGGGATTCAAACTCAGTCAAGTTAGCTTAGCCCAGCTTACTCACAAACCCTGATTCACCAGGAAACTCATCCACATTTCCCTCATGAATGTTGACCTACTTCCTGCTTCCAGTGATGGTTAGAGAAGATTGCTAGCATCCTTTTATCTTCTCGCTGAGATGTTACAGTCTGAAGTTCTCCTCCATGCCCCATTCTCAAGTTCTTCAAGGGCCGGGAGAACGAGATCCAGATTGGGGTGGAGATGGTTTAGCTAGCAGGACTCAAAAAATAATCCTTGGCGCAAGGATCCTGTTGTGCAAACAATGACTTGTCGGCTTGGATGTCGCAACACCGGGGTGGAGTGATCTGAAGACAAATCATGAGTCGTGATCCTTGTAGGCCAGAAGGTAGCTTAGCTGGTGACGTCTGGAGATGTAGATTGCGGCACTTCGCATGCCGAATTCTTTCCGGTGGACCAGCCCAGGGATCAGGCAGGTCTATAAATGTGTGAGGCACTCACAACTGCGATCCAGGAGAGTTGTGGGTTTCATCCAGGATTAGGACAAACCATGAAGGCTTCTTTGCTCGTCTTGGTGGTGTTGGCCAGCCTCTCGCTTCTCCTGGCGGCCCGCTCTGAAGGTGCCCCACCGGTCTCTGCAGCACCTGAGGTGGTGACGTCCCCTTCTGGACGTCTGCCCGTAAGTGTGGACCTCTCGCGGTTCAGCAAAGATGTGTGTTAGAAAAAAATGAGGAAAAAAATGATTATGGGTGTGGAATAGACCTTGTTTACTAGGCATCTACTCTTTGGAAAGAAAGACTGTGAATGCAGGTAGTCCTCGACTTACGACCAAAACTAAGCTCTGTTGTTAAGTGAGAAAGTGTTTGAGTGAGTTTTGCCCCATGTTACGACCTCCTTTCCAAATATTGAGCAAGTCCTTTATGTATCACGCCTTTGCTGGTAGTCCTCAGCTTACGACAGCAATGGAGCATGTAGGACGGTCGCATAGTCGCGGGGTCACGTGATCCCCTGACAAGCAGAGTCAGCCGCGAAGCCCAGATTCACTTAACAACGGTGTGACCAGAATTTCCATCCTTAAGCAAAGGAGTTAAGTCAATCCCGTCCAATTTTGCAACCTTTTTGCCATGTTTTTTAGCAAATCACTGCAGTTGTTAAGTGAATCACATGGCCGTTAAGCGTAAATGTGGAAAAACAGTCATAAGTCACTTTTTTCAGTGTCGTTATAACTTTGAACGGTCACTAATTGAACTGTTGTAAGACAAGGACGACTTGTATTTATTTTCTGTGGTTTTGCAAACTCCGTGCGTGCTTGTTGTGGAGCAAAATATTGTGGATGGCATCTGAAAATTTAAGCAGACACACATACACACCCCGCTTTTCTAAGAATGGAATGGAATGGAATGGAATGGAATGGAATAGAATAGAATAGAATATGAAATATGAAATATGAAATATGGAATGGAATATGGAATAGAGTAGAGTAGAACAGAACAGAACAGAACAGAATAGAATAAGAAATAGAATAAGAGAGAATAGAATGGAATAGAATGGAACGAAATATGGAATAGAATAGAATAGAGCTGGAAGGGACCTTGGAGGTCTTCTAGTCCAGCCCCCTGCTCGAGCAGGAGACCCTATACCAGGGCTTTTCAACCTTTTCACTCATTGTACCACTTTTAGGATATGGCAATATCCGAGTACCACCAGTCGCCTAGCAAGGTGTCAAAAACTTGATGACCAAAAAAAAAAAAAAGGAAAAAAGTGATAAAGTACAGGTAGTCCTCGACTTACAACAGTTCGCTTAGTGACTGTTCGAAGTTACAATGGCACTGAAAAAAGTGCCCCCCCCCCAAGGCACAGCTGAGCAAGACACCTGCCTGCCCGCCTGGGCGGCGCTCTCATTCCCCTCCCCCGCTACCACTTTTCTAGGATGGTCGCGTACCACCTGCCAGGTGCCAATGTACCACAGGTGGTACCCGTACCACTGGTTGAACAGCCCTGCCCTATACCAAGACCAGAAGGAAACTCCTCGCCCCATTTTTTTTTTTTAAATTCCTCTCTTCTGACTTCTCTCTCATCGTTCTTTCCAATCCAGATTGAAGCGTCCAGACTCTCCAAAGCTTGGTGGAAGAAATTTATCCAGGAAAGCCAGAGCCAGAAGCAGACCCCAAGCCCCAGACCTGGATCCTTCGGCCCCTTAGGCAAAATCCCTGACTAATGATGGATCTGCCAGGGATACTCCCACAATGCCTTGCGAGCTGGCCCTCCCATCCCAGGGACCGACTCGGTCTTCATTGCCTTGAACCTCCGATCGGCCTGGGGTTTTTGCAAGTGCAAAAAGATTCCTAATGTGTATGTTGTCTCACACGACCTGAACTCTCTGTGTGTGTGTGTGTGTGTGTGTGTGTGTTACGAAGGACCAATCCAATCGCTCTTACTTCTCACACCGGCCGGATCCCGCGATGGACGCTTCACGGACCCTTCCTTCTCCTCTGCTATTAATTTCAGCATTCTTGGTTCGTGTTTTCCAACAGCCATCAAATTCCATTTCTCTCTGATTTGGTATACAACCATTCGTTTAGTGACCGTTCTGAGTTAGAACGGCGCTGAAAAAAGTGAACTTAACGACCGATCCTCGCAATTACAACCGGTGCAGCATCCTCAACAAGACGTGTGATCAAAATTTGGGTCCCTGGCAATTGCTAAATGTTTTCAATGGTTGCAGCGTCTCAAGGGACCCATTTTGCGGCCTTCCCAGCTGGCTCCTGGGAAGGAAAATCAACGGGGGAAGCCAGACTCGCTTAACGGCCACGTGATTCGCATAACGACTGCAATGATTCCCTTAAGAACTGTGGCAAAACGGGTTCTGAAATTGGGTGCGACTCACTTAAACCTTGCTCACTTAAACCTTGCTTAAAGCTGGCCTCGATTGTGGCTGTAAATCGAGGACTACCTGTATGTGAGCGAGCCCAACTCAGTGGAGGAAGCCAGTTTCGCTTAATGACCACATTCACTTAACAACTGCATTGATTCGCTTAACAATCGAATCATGGGGGAAAAAATCGTGGAAAAATTGGGCGCTTAATCACTTAATAACACCTCGCTTAACCGAAAGTTTGGCCTCAGTTGTGGGTGTGAGCGAACCCAAGTCGCAACATGTGAATGGGATAGAAAGAGCCACTTTTCTTAGTGCCAAACAGTCACTAAATGAACAGTCGTAATTCAAGGAGTACCTGTGTCCAGAAAGGGATCTTATTGGATCAATTTCTCAAACTTGGCCGCTGTGAAGTGTGGGGACCAACTACAGATAGACCTTCTCTAAATGTGATATTTAAATAAATACAATTTATGAAGGTTATATATGTTCCATATTACACTCTCAGCTGTCTTTGGTTTTCTTCTTTTTGCCTTTGACATGATGATAATAATTCTGGTTTAACTATTCTCGGCCTTTCCAAGCAAGGCCCCTAACTCTTGGAAGATGGCATCTCAGTTTATTTAAACCAGGGTTTTACAATCCTGGCAACTTGATGCCTGAAGTTCAACTCCCAGAATCCTCCAGCCGGCATCCTTTAACAGGGGTGGACTTCCACTCCCAGGATCCCCCAGCCAATGTGTGTGAAGATGGGTGGACTTCAACTCCCAGAATTCCCTAACCAACATGCTGGATGGGGAATTCTGGGTATTGAAATCTGCACCTGCTGGCTGGGGAACTCTGGGAATCAAAGTCCAAATATCCTCTGGGGCATTCTAGGACTTCATCCATTCATGGGGAATTCTGGGAGTTGAAGTCCATACACCTTAAATTTCCCTTTTTAAAAAAAAAAAAAAAACTGCTCTAAACATCTGCATTTTCCTTGCTGTGCAGCGTCCATGCCAGCTGTTCTTGCTCGGATGCCTTCATGCTGGCTCTAGAAAGCTTAGCCAGTTGGAAGCTGGTTCTTCCCCCGCTGTTCAACAGGTGCAGCGGGCTTCACATGCTGGGAAGATGGAGAAATACTCTAAAAAGTCGGTTAAAATTAAAAGATCCTGTTGTTTGCCCACAGCCAAAACTGCCGGGTGTTGTGTGAATCCCCCCCCCGCCCAACCTTGTCCGTTAAACCTCCAGGTTCCTCAATCCGCAGGTGGGGACCCAGTCAGTTTCCTTCTGCCTGGGGTCCCATCTTCCCCTTCCTGCCCCCCCCAGCACGGAGGGCCGCCCAGAGGAACTTCCTTCCCTTTTTAAGGAGGCCTCCAGATCATCTCTTGAACCTCCGTTCCTGGTCCTCACCTTCTCAGGACAGAGAGGTTCCCACCGTCCCTGAGGAGCTGCATTTCCGGCTGCGGGGATCATGCGGGGTGTGTGGGTGCTGCTGGCGATGCTTCTGGTGCTGACCTGGGCTGGGACCCTGCCGGAGACGACCCAACCTGGGGTCCTGCGAGGAGCGGAGGGTGACCCAGAGCTCCGTGCCGGAGGACCCACGCCGGTGAGCCCATCTGTCAGGATTTGATCTCAGCGCCCTGACCTCCTTTGCTCACTTTGGGGCACTTTCCCTAACTGAGTTTTGCACATTCAGCCTGGAAGGATGGGGGTCCTTCCCCCCTCCACCCCCAAAAACAGGGCCAGTGGGTTGAAGAGGGAAAGTTAGCGTGAAAATAAGCAGAGAATGCTGGTTTGTTCATGTGATGTATTTAATCTGGTTAGGAGAGACCCAGCATCTGTATTTGTACAACCGTTAGGCTGAATCTCAGCTAGACGGTTTATTGGTCTGGTCTGCAAATGTGCCCACAGGTAGTCCTCGACTTACGACGACAATTGAGTCCCAAATTTCTGCCGCTAAGTCAGGCAGTTTTTAAGTGAGTTTTGCCCCATTTTACGACCTTTCTTGCCACAGTTGTTAAGTGAATCACTGCAGCTGTTAAGTTAGTAACACGGTTGTAAAGTGAATCTGGCTTCCCCATTGACTTTGCTGGTCAGGAAGTCACCAAAGGGGGATCACCTGACCCCGGGACATTGCAACGGTCATAAACATGAGTCAGTTGCCAAGCGTCTGAATTTTGATCACGTGACCACGGGGATGCTGTAATGGTGATGAGTGAGAAAAACGGTCATAAGTCCCTTTTTTCAGTGCCGTTATAACTTTGAATGGTCACTAAATGAACTGTTGTAAGTTGAGGACTGACTATGACTGCTTGGCCATGAAGCCCCTAGTAGGTTTTTTTCCAAATTGAGGAGGGGTCCTTAAGAGCAGGAGCTTGGTAATGGCCTGATGGACTGTATTCCCAACCTCTCCCGGCAGGGGGTTGGGCTAGAAGACCTCCAAGGTCCCTTCCGACTCTCTTATTTCGTTATTCTTCTTTTCCAGGACGCGAAAATTCAGATTTTTCCCAGACAGAAAACCAGGAGGCGATCTTGCCATTACTACCAATGGGTGAACGGCAAAAAAGTTTATTTCACCCGTCCGGGATGTTTCACACTCTTGGCCTTCGGAGTGATTGGCTAGGAGGATCCCTGCTGCACTTGTGGGGTCTTGTGGCACTCATTGCATGCTCTGATGACCCATGACACAAGGACCGTGGCGGGTCCCTTCTCCTGCCATGGGGTGTCGTTGTGTGTCTTGCATTTTGCAAAAATAAAATAAAATAAATGTTTTGTCTATATATTGTTGTTTGGGTTGCAATTTGCCATCCTGGTTAGTCAGTGGCCTTGGAGTTCTGCGTTCGAGTCCTGCCACTAAAGTCAGTCCTTAACTTACCACCACAATTGAGGCCCGAATTCCTGGTGCTAAGTGAGATGGTTGTTCAGTGGGTTTTGCCCCCATTTTACAACCTTTCTTGCCCCTGGTTGTTAAATGAACAACCGTAGGGATTCAAGTTAGTGTGAAAGTAAGCAGAGAATGCTGGTTTGTTCATGTGATGCATTTAACCTGGTTAGCAGAGATCCAACATCTGGCAAGAAAGGTTGTAAAATGGGGCAAGGCTCATCTTACAACTGTCTTGCTTAGCGACAGAAATTTTGGGCTCAGTTATGGTCATAAGTCAAGGTCTGCCTGTAATTGTCTCTTTTATTTTTAATCAGGCAGGGATATAATTTCATAATTAAGATATAAAAAACATCCCCCAAAAGTGCTGCTTTATGGGGAAATGTGGAGTGGTCTATGGGCAAAATTCCCACTTTTCTTCTTCTTCTTCGGCCAGTTTTTGGGTCCGAAGCAAGGCAAAATGTTTGCTGAATTCGTATTAAATTTTCCGACGAATCGAATCGAATCTAGGAAAATAAGAGAGAGTTTCATGACGCCTTTGGCCACTAGAGGGCAGCAGAAGCCCTGCGTGAGATCCATTCTCCTGTTCCCTACGGAGACCATTCCCGCTGATCTCTAGCAGAGACTGCACTACAAAACCCCTCATCCTCCACCCTTGGTTTTAGTGGGCGTGGTAGCTAGAGATTGGGATTCCGCCACATTAAGATAAATGGAGGGGCTGTTTTCTTTCTTTCTTTCTTTCTTTCTTTCTTTCTTTCTTTCTTTCTTTCTTTCTTTCTTTCTTTCTTTCTTTCTTTCTTTCTTTCTTTCTTTCTTTCTTTCTCTCTCAGTTTCTTTCTTTCACTGTCTTTCAGTCTTTCTTTTTCTTTCTTTCACTGTTGGTCTTTTTTCTGTCTCGGTTTCTTTCTTTCTTTCTCAGTTTCTTTCTTTTACTTTCTGTCTCTGTCTCTCAGTTTCTTTCTTTCTTTCTTTCTTTCTTTCTTTCTTTCTTTCTTTCTTTCTTTCTTTCTTTCTTTCTTTCTTTCTTTCTTTCTTTCTTTCTTTCTTTCTTTCTTTCTCTTCCCTTTCCTTCCAAAGAGAGACTGATGACCAGTCCTCACACTTATGCCCATCACAGCATCCCCACGGTCACATGATAGAAACTTGTGTACTTGGCAACTGGCACGTACCTATGACAGTGGCAGGGACCCCCCACGGTCACGTGATCCCCATTTGCGACCTTCCCTGCCGGCTTCCCACAGGCCAAGTCCGTGGGGAAAGCCGGATTTGCTTAACGGCCACACGACTCACCTAAAAACTTCAGTGATTCACTTAACAACCATGGCAAATGGTGGGAAAGCAGCTCCTGGTTTTCAGCCAATTAATTAACTGATGGATTCTAGTCCTCAGCTTACGACCACAATTGAGCCCAAAATTTCTGTTGCTAAGCAAGGCAGTTGCTTAAGTGAGTTTGTGTCATTTTATGACCTTTCTTGCCCCAGTCGTTAAGTGAATCGCAGCCATTGTTGAATTAGTGACACGGTTGTTAAGTGAATCTGGCTTCCCCCATTGACTTTGCTTGTCAGAAGTTCGCAAAAGGGGATCACGTGATCCCCCCCCGGGAGACACTGCGACCGTCATAAATACAAGTCAGTCGCCAAGCGCCTAAATTCTGATCACGTGACCAGGGGATGCTGCAACGGTCGTAATGGTGAAAAACGGTCATAAGTCACTTTTTTGAGTGTCATTCTAACTTCGAACAGTCATTAAATGAATAAATCACATAACACCGTCATAAGTCTCGGTTTTCAGTGCCATTGTTACTTTGAATGGTCACTAAATGAACTGCTGTAAGTGAAGGACCAACCGAACTTAATTTGTATGCAATTCATTCTCAAAGAGTCGGAGCAGCTAACACCAAAAAAATATCTCTCAGCAAACCCGCCTCCCAGCTCAACTCCAAGCTTCAAAAATAAGAAATAAACCCCATTTGCAAAAATAAACGCACATCATTATTCACACACACATACCGTTGTGGGTGCTGTGTAACAATCTGCCAAGCTGCCGGACAAAAACGACTTAAAAATGGCCCAGAATTGCAGACAGATGCTTCCTGGGTGGGAATCCCACCGAGAAAAATTACAGTTTGAAACAAATATTAATCGTGTTGAAAAATATCGCAGCCGGGAAAAGGTTTCCAGGGAATACAATAAATGGCTTTTGACAATGAGGCGCTCGGTGACGCCCGCTGCAGAGGCTCAAAATCTCAAAATACATCTGATCTTCGGCTTACGACCGTTTGTTTAGTGGCCAAACTTACAAGAGCACTGAAAAAAAGCAGTTATGACCCCTTTCAC
Source organism: Azemiops feae (assembly GCA_023970755.1). NCBI lineage: Eukaryota > Metazoa > Chordata > Lepidosauria > Squamata > Viperidae > Azemiops > Azemiops feae. Next base: position 14,063 of record JALGBA010002255.1, on the reverse strand, counting down.
TCTTACAACCGTTGTAGCATTCCCCGTTGTCACATGATGAAAATGCAGGCACTTGGCAACTGACTCATATTTACGACGGTCGTCGTGTCCCGGGGTCACGTGATCCCCTTTTGTGACCGTCTGTCAAGCAAAGTCAATGGGGGAAGCCGGATTCACTTAACGACCGAGTGGCTAATTTAACAACTGCAGGGATTCACTTAAAAACTGTGGCAAGAAAGGTCGTAAAATGGAGCAAAACTCACTTAATAGATGTCTCATTTAGCAACATAAATTTTGTGCTCAGTTGTGGTCAATACAACCTGTATTGTAATCAATTTGTAGGAAATTTACCACGGCTTCTTAAACTCCACTTTTTTTTAATAGGAGTTTTTTTGACAAACACCCCCCCCCCCCAGTAAAAGCTCCTGGACCAGGAATAAAACTCTCGATTTGATTCATATTTATATATGCGTAAAATTAAATGCAGCTAAAATTATTGCTAGGCAGATTGATTTAATTAGCGGAAGGGACTAATCCAGTCTAGCAGTAATGATCAATATCCAGTGCAGGTAATTAAACAAATTGTATTTCCTTTAAACCAAATTAATATCACTTCTCCCCCATGTGATGCACGTGGGAAAAGAACAGGTTGTGTTGATTGTAGACTTTGGAAAACCATCTTGACTTTTTTGCCCTCATGTCTGCGGACGCCCCTGGTGGAATGAGTCAAAAAAGTCACAATGCCCATCACATCTCTTGACAACTGAGCACAACTGAGAAAAGGACTTTCTCCATTTCTCTCAAGTGCTAAAAATTTGTTTGGGTGGACTTCAGTTCCCAGAATCCCCCAGCCAGCCATGCTTTAAGAGGGGAGGACTTCAACTCCCAGAATCCCCCACCCGGCATGCTTTAAGAGGGGGGGACTTCAGTTCCCAGAATCCCCCAGCCAGCCATGCTTTAAGAGGGGAGGACTTCAACTCCCAGAATCCCCCAGCCAGCCTTGCTTTAAGAGGGGAGGACTTCAACTCCCAGAATCCCCCACCCGGCATGCTTTAAGAGGGGGGGACTTCAGTTCCCAGAATCCCCCAGCCAGCCTTGCTTTAAGCGGGGAGGACTTCCACTAAAGGAATCCCCCCGCCAGCAGGACTCAATCCAGAATCCCCCAGCCAGCCAAAGGGGAGGTCCAGAATGGCATGCTTTAAGAGGGGGGACTTCACGTTCCCAGAATCCCCAGCCAGCATTGCTTTAAGAGGGAGGACTTCAACTCCCAGAATCCCCTAGAGCCATGCTTTAAGAGGGGAGGACTTCAACTCCAGAATCCCCACCAGCCTGCTTTTAGAGGGGGGACTTCAGTTCCCAGAATCCCCCAGCCAGCCATGCTTTAAGAGGGGGGGACTTCAACTCAGAATCCCCCAGCCAGCCTTGCTTTAGAGGGGAGGACTTCAACTCCCAGAATCCCCCAGCCAGCCTTGCTTTAAGAGGGGAGGACTTCAACTCCCAGAATCCCCCAGCCAGCCTTGCTTTAAGAGGGGAGGACTCCCACTCCCAGAATTGGTAGGTCCGTCATGGCTTCCTCGCACCCTCCCTTGAACCCACTCTAGGACAAAGGGGGTCTGGTCATCCTTACTGGCCAGAGACGAATTGCCTTGACATCTGATGGTCACCCGAAAAATTCTCTCCAAATGGAGAACTTGAAAACATCATAGATTCTTTTGACCAGCTGGGCTGGGTTGTTCCACCGTCTCCTCTTTTAACCTTCTCTTCCAACCACAAATGTTGGCCGGAGGTGTTTAATTTGGTCACGCTCGGTATGCAAAAGATAGAGGCATTTTTGCACCCTGGTGTGGCTGTCGTTGCACAACACACAACGGAGAACTGTTAGGGACTGCGCATGTGAGGTTTGGCTAGGGTTAAGCTCAGTTGGGGGGTGTGGGTGTGGGTTTTTTTGTGAGTTGGGAACATGGTTTGTTTGGTCACCTGCGCTGAACTAACAAAAGTCGGTTGATGCGATTCTTGTAGGGTTTTTTTTCTTTTGAAAAATCAAGCAGAGAGGAAAATCAAATAAAATAGGGCAAAGTATGTAGTTGCTCTTCTCTGAATTTTTTTCCAAACTCTCAACATCCTTTTTGTGATATGGTGACCAAACTATTACAAAATAACAGAGTTGGAAGGGACCTTGGAGGTCATCTAGTCCGACCCCCTGCTCAGGCAGGAAACCCTCTACCATTTCAGAAAAATGGCTGTCCAATCTTTTCTTGAAAATCTCCAGTGATGGAGCATCCACAACTTCTGGAGGCAGGTTGTTCCACTAGTTGATTGTTCTCACTGTCAGGAAATTTCTCCTTAGTTCTAAGTCACTAAATGAGTGGTTGTAAATTGACGACTCCTTGTACCCTCCTGAATGGGTCCCAAACATCAACATGGCAGCTTTGGGGGGGGGGGAATATAAGCCAGGATCAACCAATAGTTACAGTTGGAGAGGAAATTTGATTTTAAAGTCAGGGAGAAAACTTGCTCTTTGTGCAAGGGTAGGAAATGGGCTTATGGAATAACAGAATTACAGAATTGGGAAGGGCCTTGGAGGTCATCTAAACCAACCCCCTGCTCAGGTAGAAGATCCTATGTTAATTCGGACAAATGGCAGACCAGTCTCTTCTTAAAAGCCTCCAGGGATGGAGCATCCACAATTTCGGGTGGATTTGGGGGTCCTATCTGGGCCCCTTGAAGGGGACTCGGCTTGCACCCTTAAAATTGCAACGTTGGAAAAAAACGTTCGAAACCGCAGGGCTGCTTTTCTTTGATTTATGTGTTTATTTTTTATTTTATTTTCTCCTCTTCTGCGCCATCACACATGCCAGGGATCTCCTGCAAAGCATCAGCCAGCAATTAAAATATGCATTTAATTTATTGGCTGATGTGTTTTATCGGTGCCACTTGTATAAATTTTGCCAGGGATCTCCAGCAAAAAAAATCAAGCAAGAATTGTAACTTGTGTGTTGTTTGGTTGTTCATGTGTGTGTTTATTTATTTCAACTTTTACATGTAGTCCTCGACTTTCAACCGTTCATTTAGTGACAGTTCAAAGTTACAACGGCATTGAAAAAAGGGATTATGACCCTTTTTCACACTTATGACCATTGTAGCATCCTAGCGGTCATATAGTCAAATGCTTGGAAACTGACTCATATTTACGAGTCCTGGGGCCACGCGATCCCTTTTGTGACCTTCTGACAAGCAAAGTCAATGGGGGCAAAGTCAATTTTAGGAAGCAAATCACAATAATAATGGGGGACTTTAACTACCCTGACATCAACTGGGAGACAAACTCTGCACCAAGTGGAAGATCAAACAGGTTCCTGGCAAGCCTAGCAGACAACTTTGTCTCCCAAAAAGTAGAGAAGGGAACTAGGGGATCAGCCATATTGGACTTAATTCTCAGTAACAGAGATGAAATGATAGAAGATGTTGAAACCACAGGAACCTTAGGGGGGAGTGACCATGCAATATTGTAATTCAACATTATGCAAGCACAAGCAATAGAACACAGTCAAACTAGAGTCTTGGACTTTAAGAGACGTAATTTCAATAAACTTAGAGAGGGCTTGGGAAGGATTCCATGGATGAGAATCCTCAAGGGGAAAACAACTCAAGAAGCTTGGGAAATTCTGAAAAATGAGATAATAAAAGCCCAGTCTAGCACAATACCAACAAAGAGGAAAAATAACAGCTCTCAAAAGAAACCAGCATGGCTGCATAAAGAACTCTCTGACAAATTGAAAGATAAAAAGGACAAGTATAGAAAGTGGAAAGAGGGGCACATAACTAAGTCAGAATATCAGCAAATAGCCCGAGCCTGCAAAGATGAAGTGAGGAAAGTTAAGGCTCAAAATGAACTAAGGCTTGTGACCAAAGTCAAAAATAACAAAAAAAGCATCTTTCAACATGTAAAAAACAAGAAAAAAGTGAAGGAAATGATTGGTCCATTAGTGGGTGAAAGTGGCAAGAAGGTGACAAGCAACAGGGAGAAAGCAGAACTATTTAACTCGTTTTTTGCATCTGTCTTTACACAAAGGGAAAAAACAGACCAACCTACCAAAAATAGTGCCATCAAAAAACAGAATAGAAAACGCAAGTTAAGATAGGCAAGAAAATAGAAAACGCAAGTTAAGATAGGCAAGAAAACGATAAGTGAGCACCTGTCCAGCCTAGACGAGTTCAAATCACCAGGACCAGATGGATTACACCCCAGGGTTCTCAAGGAACTGGCAGATGTGATCTCAGAACCATTAAACTATATTTTTCAAAAATTCTGGAGCACTGGGGAACTACCGGAGGACTGGAAAAGAGCTGATGTAGTTTCCATCTTCAAAAAAGGGAAAAAAATGGACCCAGGAAACTACAGACCTATCAGCCTGACCTCAATACCTGGGAAGATTCTGGAAAAGATAATCAAACAACGAATCAGCGAACAAAGTCATTACTAAAAGCCAACATGGGTTTGTCAAAAAACAGATCATGCCAGGACAAAATCTATATTGCATTCTTTGACCAAGTGAAAAAAATTAGTGGATCAAGAGGAATGTTGTGGATATAATTTACTTGGATTCAGTAAGGATTTGATAAAAGTAGTCACAAACTATATTGAAAGATGAAAATGTGGCGGTAGGAAAAGCATCACACAGATGGATTCGTAGATTGGATGACCGGGCCATACTCAGCGTGGGGTCCTCAATGGAACCGCATCTACATGGAGGGAAGTGTGTAGTGGGGTGCCCCAGGGCTCTGTTTGGGCCCAGAGTGCTCTTCAACATCTTCATCAACGATTTGGACAAGGGGATAGATGGGGAACTCATCAAATTTGCGGATGACACCAAGCTGGCAGGAATAGCCAACACTCCAAAAGACAGGCTTAAGATACAGCAGGACCTGGACAGACTTGAACACTGGGCGCTATCTAACAAAATGAAATTCAATGGTGAAAAAAGTAAGGTTCTACATTTAGGCAAGAAAAACCAAATGTACAGGTATAGTATAGGGGGTACCTTGCTCAATAGTAGTAACTGTGAGAGGGATCTTGGAGTTCTAGTGGACAATCACTTAAATATGAGCCAGCAGTGTGCTGCAGCTGCCAAAAAAGCCAACACAGTGCTGGGCTGCATTAACAGAGGGATAGAATCAAGATCCCGTGAAGTATTAATACCACTTTACAATGCCTTGGTAAGGCCACACTTGGAATACATGCATCCAGTTTGGTACCGCGATTGTAAAAAGATGTCAAGCGTCTAGAAAGAGTACAGAGAAGAGCAACAAAGATGATCAGGGGACTGGAGGCTAAAGCATATAAGGAACAGCTGCTGGAATTGGGTATGTCTAGTTTAATGAAGAGAAGGACGAGGGGGGACATGATAGCAGTTATTCCAGTATCTCCGGGGCTGCCCCAAAGAAGAGGGAGTCAAGCTATTCTCCAAAGCGCCTGAAGGCAGGACAAGAAGCAACGGATGGAAACTAGTCAAGAAGAGAAGCAACCTAGAACTAAGGAGAAACTTCCTGACAGTGAGAACAATTAATCAGTGGAACAACCTGCCTCCAGAAGCAGTGAATGCTCCAACACTGGAAGTTTTTAAGAAGAGACTGGACAGCCATTTGTCCGAAATGGTATAGGGTTTCCTGCCTGAGCAGGGGGTTGGACTAGATGACTTCCAAGGTCCCTTCCAACTTTATTATTATTATTATTATTATTGTTAAGGTCCCTTCCAACTATTCTATTCTACATAAAGTTACAACAACATTGAAAACAGTGACTTAGGAACTTTTTCACAATTGCGACTGTTGATTTGATTTGATTTTAATCTATTTTATTTTACTTGCTAGGTTTTTTTTTATCCCACCTTTATGATAGGCAGTGAATGTACCTAATACTCTTTCTTCCTCCTATTTCTCTTCTCCCAACAACAACCCTGTAAAGTTGGTTGGACTGAGAGAGAGGGACTGGCCCAAGCTCCCCCAGCTGCCTTTCATGCCTAAGGCGGGACTAGAGCTCACCATCTCCTGGTGATTGGCCCAAAGTCACCCAGCTGGATTTCATGTCTAAGGTAGGACTAGAACTCACCGTCTCCTGGTGATTGACCCAAAGTCATTGGCCGGGTTTCATGCCTAAGGCAGAACTAGAATTCACCATTTCCTGGTGATTGGCCCAAGCTGGTCTTCATGGCTAAGGTGGAACTAAAACTCACTGTCTCCTGGTGATTGGTCCAAAGTCACCCGGCTGGGTTACATGCCTAAGGCAGGACTAGAACTCACTGTCTTGGTCTTTTTTGGGAGTTATAGTTGCCAATGCTGGGAAACTCTCCTTTATTTTATGGATCTTTTCTTTTAGAATATATAATAGAATAGAGCTGGAAGAGACCTTGAAGGTCTTCTAGTCCAGCCCCCTGCTCAAGCAGGAGAACCTATATTGTTTCAGACAGGTGGATGTCCAGTCTCTTCTTGAAAATCTCCAGTGATGGAGCGCCCACGATTTCTGGTTGCAAGCTGTTCCACTGGTTGATTGTCTTCACTGTCAGGAAGTTTCTCCTTAATTCCAGGTTGCTTCTCTCTTTGGTCAGTTTCCAACCATTGTTTCTCGTCCTTCCCTCCGGTGCTCTGGTGAACAACCTGACCCCCTCTTCCTTGTGGCAGCCCCTCAAATACTGGAATAACTGCTATCATGTCTCTTCTATTTCTTCTTTTCTTTAGACTAGCCAGACCCAAGTCCTGCAGCCGTTCTTCGTATGTTTTAGTGTCCAGGTCTTGGATCATCCTAGTTGCTCTTCTCTGAACTTTTCCCAAAGCCTCAACATCTTTTTTGTGATATGGTGACCAAAACTGGATGCAGTATTCCAGGTGTGGCCTCACTAGGGTTTTATAAAGCGGTACTAATACTTCGCGTGATCTTGATTCTATGCCTCTGTTTATACAACCCAGGATTGTATTAGCTTTTTTGGCTGCTGCTGCACACGGCTGGCTCACAGTCAAGTGATCGTCCACTAGGACTCCAAGGTCCCTCTCACAGTTGTTGTGTTTGAGCCAGGTCTCGCCCAGTCTGTACTTGTGCCTTCATGTGTCTTTAACATATCCACCCCTTCTCATAGCTGACGAAACCTCACCGGTCAGACTTCTGCCTGCAGTGCAGACGTTTAATCCACAGTTAGGCTAACAGGAAAAAAAAAAGAGAGCTGTTTTTCTTTACAAATCATTTTTTTCCCGTTGGCAGAAATTTATGATCCTTCAAAACAGGAAAGAAAGAAATTTATCAGCCAGGAAACATCTATATTGAAAGGGGGAAATTACTGTTGTGAGTGATCCATCCACAAACTCGGCCGCACAAACAACAGAAAGTCGAAAATTAAATGCGGTGTCGTTCAACGCAATGTTTTCGTGTCGTGCCTTGTACATTTTTCCACCTCAAAAAACGAGAAAAGGAAAGCCACTGGCGATAATTTTCGGTGTCACTGACAATAAAAAAAACAGCTATTATTGTCCTGGGGGTTTTGTTTTGTTTCTAAAGTACCTAAAACTGAGTTTTGAAAGAATTCTCGGGAAGAAAAATCTACTCCACTCCCCAGGGAATGTTTTACAAACTGAAACTAATCAAGGAGAGAAACAGCCTGGAACTGAGGAGAAACTTCCTGACAGTTAGCACAATTAACCAGTGGAACTACCTGCCTCCAGAAGCGGTGAATGCTCCAACACTGGAGGTTTCTAAGAAGAAACTGGACAGCCATTTGTCCGAAATGGTATAGGGTTTCCTGCCTGAGCAGGGGGTTGGACTAGATGACCTCCAAGGTCCCTTCCAACTTTATTATTATTATTATTATTATTATTATTATTATTATTATTATTATTATTATTATTATTATTATTATTATTATTATTATTATTATTATTATTATTATTATTAACCAGTAGAACAACCTGCCTCCAGAAGTGGTGAATGCTCCAACACTGGAAGTTTTTAAGAGACTGGACAGCCATTTGTCCGAAATGGTGTAGGGTTTCCTGCCTGAGCAGGGGGTTGGACTCGATGACCTCCAAGGTCCCTTCCAACTTTATTATTATTATTATTGTTGTTGTTGTTGTTGTTGTTGTTGTTATTATTATTATTGTTGTTGTTGTTGTTGTTGTTATTATTATTATTATTATTATTATTATTATTATTATTATTATTATTATTATTATTATTATTATTATTATTATTATTATTATTATTATTATTATTATTATTATTATTATTATTAAATAAACTGCATTACAGATGATTCTTGACTTACAACCACAATTAAGCCCAACATTTTTGTTGCTAAGAGAGACAGTTGTTAAGTGATTTTTGCCCCATTATACGACCTTTCTGGCCATTGTTGTTAAGTAAATCACTCGGTCATTAAGTGAATAAAATAAAATAAAATAAAATAAAATAAAATAAAATAAAATAAAATAAAATAAAATAAAATAAAATAAAATAAAATAAAATAAAATAAAATAAAATAAAATAAAATAAAATAAAATAAAATAATAAATAAAAAATAAAATAAAATAAAATAAAATAAACCACCTTCGAGAAAATGCTGGGGTTATATGCACCTCGGAACACCTGGAGACCCAGCCTGGCCAACTTTGACCAGGTTTTGGCCAGTTTGCAAAAGCTGGTCAGTGCCTTGCTGGACCTGGCCCGGCATGGGTCTCTTTGGTCTCTTTGGAAACACTGCAAGCCTTTGACAGTGGTGGTGTGGGGGGGGGGGAGGAACCCCAAAGGGAAAAAAAAAAGACCTTAAAAATTCTTGACATGCTCAGGAAATACCTTCACAGCAGGAACACAACCACAAAATGTGTTCTGTGCAGCAGAGCCGATAAAATGGAATCGGTTCTTTGCTCTGAGCTGAGTTTCTGCATAAAAAGGGTGTTTTGCAGAGAAACAAGCAAAGCCTCTTTTAAATTTGGGGACCAAATATTTCTTTTTTTCTTTTTTGGAAGAATTATTTAAGCCCGATCTCCAGGGCTGCCAAAAGCGACAGAGACACTTTGCACAAATAAACGCCCCAGGAGGCAGCAACCTTGCGGGTTCCACCCTGTAGGATTTTGTTGGTTTAATTGGGTGTGAGTACGTGTGTGTATTTGTGTGTCACACCTGCTAAACGTGCTTCCCAACTAAGCTGGCTGTGTGTTTCGTCAGCCTAAAAAAGGCTCAATTTTTCTATTTATTAAGACTTTTTTTTTTTTTTAAAAAAAAGATTTTTCCTGCTGTTAGTCCTCAGGTAGTCCTCAACTTAGAACAGTTTAGTTTAGTGACCGTTCCATGTTACAACGGCACTGGAAAAAAGGGGCTTAGGACCTTTTTTAACTCTTAAGACCGTTGCACCATCCCCAGGGTCACGTGATCAAAAATCAGAGGCTTGGCAACCGACCCATATTTATGACGGTCGCAGCGTCCTGGGGTCACGTGATTCCCTTTTGCGACCTTCCGACAAACAAAGTCAGTGGGGGAAGCCAGATTCGCTTAACGACCGTGCTACTAACTTAACATTTGCAGTGATTCACTTAACAAATAGGACAAGCAAGATCATAAAGTGAGGCAAAACTCATTTAAGAAATATCTCGCTTAGCAACAGAAAATATGGACTCAATTGTAGTTATAAGTCGAGGACTACCTGTACTAACAATATTAAGTATATTGATTAAATATATTATTTAATTAATATTGCAAGCCGCCCAGAGTTACCCTGCAGTTACCCTATACCCAATTAATTTGATAAATAAATACAACCGGCTTTCATGCCTAAGGCAGAACTAGAACTCACCATCGCCTGGTGATTGGCCCAAAGTCACCCAGCTGGCTTTCATGCCTAGGGTGGGACTAGAACTCACCATCTCCTGGTGATTGGCCCAAAGTCACCCATCCGGGTTTTGTGACTAAGGCAGGACTAGAACTCACCCTCTCCTGTTTTCTGGTGCCTTCAGCACTAGACCGAACGGGTTGTCTCCTTGCTGTGATCTAAAAAAGCTGCACACTCTCAAAATAATTTATTTAAGGCAGATAAGCTTTTCCAGCAGATCTCTGAACAGTTTGGCTAATATGGGAAGCGTCTGTATTCGTGCTGAGCGGACTCTCATCTTAGGTTTATTTTGGACTGAGTTTTCATCTTGGTGTTGGTGTGCTGTGAGACACCAGGTTGGTAGCATAAAATCAAATCAATTAAAGTAAATAAATGAAGTCCAGCCCACCGGGAGTCATTTCAGAATCCTCGGTGTTCTCTGAGCTTGGTGGTTGACCTGCAAACGTTTTGTGACCTAACTAGGTAATCTCATCAGTATGAAGGGAGTGTGGGATATTCTCCCTGTTTATAGATGGTAGGTTGTCCTGTCAGTATTAGGGTATTACTTTCTCCTGGAACTTTACCCTAATCAAGGATGTACCAAGGAGAAACCCTGCGCCCCCCCCCAACACTGGCAGGGCAAGCTATTCTGTATAAACAGGGGGTAAAGCCTCCTGCCTTCCAGCACTGATGACGTTGCCTAGTTGGGTCATGAAACGTCTGCAAGGAAACTGCCAAGCTCAGAGAGCAGCAAGGGCCCCACAATCCTCCTCCTTCTCTTCCATCTCTTCATAACCCTCCTCCCCTCTCTCGCACTGATGACGTTCCCTAGTTGGGTCATGAAACATCTGCAAGGAAACCATCAAACTCAGAGAGCAGCAAGGGCCCCACAGTCCTTTTCCTTGTTGAAGGAAAAGTCTTCATCAAGGTCCAGTCCAAGCCGGGAATAAACAACATGGCGACTGCTTTAGAAAGAAGGTTGTAGTTTATTGAAGAGGAGAGCCAGACAGAAAGATGGCTCTGGAAGAAAAGAGAGCACATGTAGTAGGGAGTGGTGGGTTTTTATACCTTCTTGGTCTTTTGTTTGGAGTTGTTCCTGTGTCATGAACTTTGACCTGAGTCTGAGTGTGCCTTTCTGGTATTCTGATGGTGGTGGGTTAATCCTATTATGTCCTGTCTTAGAGCTTGGGTGGGGTATGTAGATTTTAAGGGTCTTTGTCTTCCTGATCGCTTCAGCTCCTAGCTGGAGGGCTCCGACCTTCCTGAATGGATTATTACATCTGCATTTCTAAAAGCTTGTTTCTGTCTGGCTGGGGTGTGTGTGTGTGTGTGTGGAGAAGTTTCTGCCTTTTTAATATTCCCAAAAATATTTCTTTTCTCTGGATTGTTCCCACATCCTCCTCCTCCTCCTCCTCCTCCTTCTCCCCCCCTCTTCTCCACAACCTCCCCTCCCTCCTTGCACTGATGCTGTTCCCTAGTTGGGTCATGAAACGTCTGCAAGGAAAACCCCAAGCTCAGAGAGCACCAGGGACCCCCACAGTTCCACCCTGAGCTAGACAGATCCTCTCCTGTTGGAATCCAAACGATTCTTCAACTCATCTTCACCAGCCAGGTTGTCTCTCTGATCTGCAGCCCCCCAACATCCTCCTTAGATATCTCGGTTTCCGGAGCACCCCAACTTTTCCTCCTGCAGAGAGCCTGGGCTTCACTACTTCAAAACAGTATCATTGGACGTTGGACCTTCAGGCCTCGGCACCAAAAAAACAATTTTTATTGTTAATTGAAAACCAAAACCACATCAAAACTTCCACAATCCAATTCCATCAGGTTCAAAACATGGAGGATATTTTTTATATTTTTTTTAAATCTGTATTTTATTACAACGAAAAAAGTCATTTCTTTTCCCTGTCTCTTTGCATTTTTTCCTTTCTCTTAGTTTCCTAACTTTTACTTTTTCTGTCTTTTTTATTTTATAATGAAATTCAGTTAGAACAGGTGGCATGTTCTCGTTAATGCTGAATTACATCGTATTTACATATTACATAAAATTACATATTACATAAAATTACATATTCATAATATTGCCATATTGTATAAGATGTAGTCCTTGACTTACGACCACAATTAACCTCAAAATATATCCGTTGCTAAGCGACAGAGTTCTGAAGTGAGTTTTGCTCCCTTTTACGACCTTTCTTGCCACAGTTGTTAAGTGAATCACTACAGTTGTTAAGTTAGTCACACGGTCGTTAAGTGAATCTGGCTTCCCAGTTGACTTTGCTTGTCAGAAACTTGCGAAACTCGCAAAACGTGACATTGCGACCGTCATAAATACGAGTCAGTTGCCAAGTGTCTGAATTTTGATCACATGACCCTGGAGATGCTGTGATGGTCGTAAGTGTGAAAAAAGGGTCATGTGACTTTTTTTTCAGTGCCGTTGTAACTCTAAATGAATTGTTGTAAGTCGAGGACTTTTTAATCATGTTTGTTTGTTGGAAAAAAATATTTCCTGATTTCTGGTGTTTTATTTTTTTGCCTGAACCAAACCAGGTTTGTCTCAAGTTTGTTAGGGTTAAAAATGAAATCGTACATATGCAGAATTTTCCAGTTTTTTTTTTAGTAAATCTTCAAAGGCTCACAAATCTTTACATCTCTGGCTGAAGACTGAATATGAAACATTAATTAATATCATGAAATATTAATTGCATACCACATTCAAAACTAATTTGAATTAGATTCTGATGGCTGGTGAGAATCTGGGTTTTGCCCCATTGGTGGAACTAGCTAACTGGATTAAAGGTACACTGTGGAAACTATAATATTTGATAAATAATTTGTGGTTTTATGCAGCTTCCCGGAATCAACGCAATTGTTAACGTAGTCTTTCTGAAAACGCCTCTCTTTAATTTCATAACTTTTAAAACCATATCAATCATGGGGAGCCAAGGATGTTTAAATCTATTTTACGATTCTTCTTGAGTAGAAGGTAGAAAATTCTGTGAAAAAAATAAAAAGGGATTTGCCAACTCAGTGAGATATTCAGAATCGTAAAAGCAGCTTGAAGAAGATTTCTTTCAGCTGAAAAAAATGGTCCAAAAATAAAAAACAAACACTAAGTTTTAACAAGGGTGGTAAGAAAAGAGGGGGAAAATTATTTTTATTGGGTTGCAAAGGAAATTGAAAACTTCTGAAATCTCAATTTTTTTTTCCATTGGCCATAAATTCCTGGGGTTTCGAGTTCGATCCAGGAAAAGTTAGGGGACAATAAAAAGAAAAAAAAAGATGGTTAGAAACAGTAGGGGGCGCTTGTGAAGAAGCTAAAACCTGCCAGAAACTACTAGGGGGAAGAAAAAAAATCAAAAGTAATTTTAATATTGTTATATTGTGTTTCCACAAATTTGGAGAGCTGTTCAGGGTTAGCTAGGTAGCTGTAAAACAGAGAAAATTCCATGCTCAAAAAGCCGTGAGGGAGTGGAGGGTAGATTTTGTTATTTTTCATGCATTTTTTAATAAAAAAAATTGATATTGTGTACAAGCTGTTAAGAATAATTTGTTCACTGCTGGGTCCCGTTTTGCAAAATGGTGTTGCGCGAATGGGGGGGGGGAAACAGAAAAAAAGACCCAATTTGAGAGCGAATCATTTGCTTCTGAATTTTATTTTATTTTCAAAGGGAAAAGAGGTGAAAGGGAGGTGAAGTTTGGCATATATTTTATGAGACAGAGGCAAAGGAAATCATAGGATGATGGAACTGGGAAGGCTAAACATGGTTTAATCCAATATCTTTTAAACTTGATGACTTTCAGAGACGAGGACTTTAGATCCCATGCTGGCTGGGGAATTCTGGGAATTGAAGTCCAGGCATGCTGACTGCGGAAATAGGGACTAGAACTCACCGTCTCCAGGTGATTGGCCCAAAGTCACCCAGCTGGCTTTCATGACTAAAGTGGGACTAGAACTCATGGTCTCCGGGTGACTGGTCCAAAGTCACCCAGCTGGCTTTCATGACTAAAGCGGGACTAGAACTCACCGTCTCCGGGTGATTGGCCCAAAGTCACCCAGCTGGCTTTCATGACTAAAGCGGGACTAGAACTCACCGTCTCCTGGTGATTGGCCCAAAGTCACCCAGCTGGCTTTCATGACTAAAGCGGGACTAGAACTCACCGTCTCCGGGTGACTGGCCCAAAGTCACCCAGCTGGCTTTCATGACTAAAGCGGGACTAGAACTCACCGTCTCC
>JALGBA010002254.1:0-67911 GCA_023970755.1 Azemiops feae | reverse complement strand
GCCGCATTCTGATGACTTTGTCCCCAAAATGACCAACGAAGTGACCAACACATTTTATGACAAGCCTGACTTTTTTGCCCTCTTTGGGGTAAGGTTTATTTCCTTGGGTGGCTGCTATTCCAAAACAACCACAGGAGCGCAGTCTTTGCGCGCCCTGTTTTATATATGGTCGCTGTAGTCCCTTTCAGGCTGCTATACATAAAATAACCACAGTAGGGCACCCTTTTCATGCCCTGTGCTATAGATGGTCTTTGTAGTCCCTGTCAGGCCGCTATGGCCAAAATAACCACAGGAATGCACCGTTTGCAAGCCCTGTGCTATAGATGGTCTTTGTAGTCCCTTTCTGGCCGCTATGGCCAAAATAACCACAGGAGGGCACTCTTTGCATGCCCTCATGCTATGCTCTTTTGTTTCCTTCCTGAATTACTTTTCCTTGTGCACTGATAAATTATCATAAATTTATCCATGTTTATGAATATGCACCACTACCAGCTAGTATCAGGGGTCTTCAAACTTGCACTTTTAAGATTGTGACTTCACTCCCCAGGATGCCTCAGCCCTCTGGCTGGGTTGAGGATTCTTGGAGTGAAGTCCACAGGTCCTTAAAGTTGCTAAGTCTGTAGACTCCTGAGTTAGCTGGTTTGCCCTCGGTCTGAGCTCTTCCACGTGCACACAAACACCCCCCAATCCCTTCCCTGTACCCTTAAAGACACAGAAATCAAGTGCAATGCAAGAAAATAAAGAAACAGAAACTCCGTTTTTTTTCTCTTTAACTGCCTCAGCGTGTCACGTGTCACAATGTTGCAAATCTGTTCTGGAAGGTTCTGGAAGGTTCCGGCAATTGCAAAAAGCTTTAGCTTTTAATTAAGCCTCTTTACTTTCAAAGAAAACTTTGTAAAAGCCACAGACAGACTGAATTAAAGGGGGTAAAACTAATTACATTTGTTTAAAGCGATTAAACCTTTCCTTGTGTCTTTTTTCCCCTTTCCCCACCCAAACCACGTTCTTTTATACCCTCTCCTCTCTCCCCCTCCCTTTTCTTCAGTTCACCTCCAGCTCCCGGCAGTAAGCCCAGCACTGGACCATCAGTCTCATCCTGCCGCCAGTCCGGCCGCCTCCTTAAGGGCCTTTTTTGCCTCTTTTGGGTACGGAAAGAATTAGGGCCTTATGTTTTGAACCTCCATTTTTGGGTTAGAATAGAGTAAGGTGAACCTTAGGCTGCATTCTGATGACTTTGCCCCTAAAATAACAAAAATAGTCTTTCATATCTTGGGAAAGCCTGACTTTTCTGCCCTCTTTTGGGTAAAGAAAGACTACGGCCTGACTTTTGACCCAATTTGGGGTTAGAAAAGAGTTAGGTCGACGTAAGGCTGCATTCTGATGACTTTGCCCCCAAAATGACCAACACAGTTTGTGATATGTTAGGAAAGCCTGACTTTTTTGCCCTCTTTGGGTTAAGGTTTATTTCCTTGTGTGGCTGCTATTCTGCCCTAGTTGTCCACTGGAGGGCAATACTGTCTTTCTTCCCATAGCATTAGCACTTTATTAGGCCATCATATAGGCCTTTTCAACTCCGGTTTAAGTGTGTTGAAGCAGTTTTTCCTTCTTCTGTGCCTGTTCTGTGCGCCATTGGGCCTCCCGTTTGCTCTAAATTATGATTAATATCAGGCTTCTATAATGTATATAATATAAAGTCATTCTATGATTTGCAACCCTCAAATCACCCAACATAGTCCTTTCATACCTTAGGAAAGCCCTGACATTTTTGCCCTCTATGGGTAAGAGAGACTAGGCCTGACTTTTGACCCACTTTGCGGTTAGGAAACAGTTAGGTCAACGTAAGGCCTCATTCTGATGACTTTGCCCCCCCAAATAACAAACATAGTCTTTCATATCTTGGGAAAGCCTGACTTTTTTGCCCTCTTTTGGGTAAGGAGAGACTACGGCCTGACTTTTCACCCATTTTGCAGTTAGAGGATAGTTAGGTCGAGGTAATGCCGCATTCTGATGACTTTGTCCCCAAAATGACCAACGCAGTGACCAACACAAGTTAGGAAACCTGACTTTTTTGCCCTCTTTGGGGTAACGTTTATTTCCTTGGGTGGCTGCTATTCCAAAACAACCACAGGAGCGCAGTCTTTGCGTGCCCTGTGTTATATATGGTCGCTGTAGTCCCTTTCAGGCTGCTATGCATAAAATAACCACAGTAGGGCACCCTTTTCATGCCCTGTGCTATAGATGGTCTTTGTAGTCCCTGTCAGGCCGCTATGGCCAAAATAACCACAGAAAGGCACCGTTTGCAAGCCCTGTGCTATAGATGGTCTTTGTAGTCCCTTTCTGGCCGCTATGGCCAAAATAACCACAGGAGGACACTCTTTGCATGCCCTCAGGCTATGCTCTTTTGTTCCTTTACTGAATTACTTTTCCTTTGCACTGATAAATGTATGATGAATTTATCCATGTTTATTAATATGCACCACTACCAGCTAGTTCAAGGGTCTTCAAACTTGGCACTTTTAAGACTTGTGGACTTCAACTCCCAGATTCCTCAGCCCTCATGGCTGGTTGAGGAATTCTGGGAGTTGAAGTCCACAGGTCTAAAAGTTGCTAAGTCTGTAGACTCCTGAGTTAGCTGGTTTGCCCTTCTGAGCTCTTCCACGTGCACACAAACACCCCCCAATCCCTTCCCTGTACCTTTAAAGACACAGAAATCAAGTGCAATGCAAGAAAATAAAGAAACAGAAACTCCGTTTTTTTTTCTCTTTAACTGCCTCAGGCGTGTCACGTGTCACAATGTTGCAAATCTGTTCTGGAAGGTTCTGGAAGGTTCCGGCAATTGCCAAAAGCTTTAGCTTTTAATTAAGCCTCTTTACTTTCAAAGAAAACTTTGTAAAAGCCACAGACAGACTGAATTAAAGGGGGTAAAACTAATTACATTTGTTTAAAGCGATTAAACCTTTCCTGGTGTCTTTTTTCCCCTTTCCCCACCCAAACCACCTTCTTTTATACCCTCTCCTCTCTCCCCCCTCCCTTTTCTTCAGTTCACCTCCAGCTCCCGGCAGGAGCACCAATCAGCTGGACCCAATCAGTCTCTCCTACCGGCATCCAGCCGCCTCCTTAGGGACTTTTTTGCCCTCTTTTGGGTAAGGAAAGAATAGGGCCTTAGGTTTGACCCATTTTGGGGTTAGAATAGAGTAAGGTGAACCTAAGGCTGCATTCTGATGACTTTACCCCTAAAATAACAAAAACAGTCTTTCATATCTTGGGAAAGCCTGACTTTTCTGCCCTCTTTTGGGTAAAGAAAAGAATAAGGCCTGACTTTGAACATTTTGGGGTAGAAAAGAGTTAGGTCGACGTACGCGCATTCTGATGACTTGCCCCAAAAAAAAAAAAAATGACCAACAAGTTTGTGATATGTTAGGGAAAGCCTGGACTTTTTTTGCCCTCTTTGGGGTAAGGTTTATTTCCTTGTGTTGGATGCTATTCCTGCCTTGTCCACTATGGAGGGCACTGCTTTCTGTCAATAGCATATAGCACTTAGGCCATCTCAGGACCTTTCTAACTCGTTAAGTGTTGTGAAGCAGGTTTCCCTTTCTCCGTGCATGTTCTCAGCCCTGGGCATACCGTTGCTCATTATGATTAATATCAGGATTCTAATAATGTAATAAGAATAATAAAAGTCATTCTGATGACTTTGCCCCCCAAATACCAACATAGTTTTCATACCTTAGGAAAAGCCTGGACATTTTTTGCCCTCTATGGGTAAAGGAGAGACTCCGGCCGTGACTTTGACCACTTTGCGGTTAGGAAAGAGTTAGGTCGAAGTAAGGCTGCATTCTGATGACTTTGCCCCCCCAAATAACAAACATAGTCTTTCATGTCTTGGGAAAGCCTGACTTTTTTGCCCTCTTTTGGGTAAGGAGAGACTACGGCCTGACTTTTGACCCATTTTGCGGTTAGAGGAGAGGTAGGTCGAGGTAATGCTGCATTCTGATGACTTTGTCCCCAAAATGACCAACGCAGTGACCAACACATTTTAGGAAAGCCTGACTTTTTTGCCCTCTTTGGGGTAAGGTTTATTTCCTTGGGTGGCTGCTATTCCAAAACAACCACAGGAGCGCAGTCTTTGCGTGCCCTGTGTTATATATGGTCGCTGTAGTCCCTTTCAGGCTGCTATACATAAAATAATCACAGTAGGGCACCCTTTTCATGCCCTGTGCTATAGATGGTCTTTGTAGTCCTCTCAGGCCGCTATGCCCCAAATAACCACAGGTAGGCTCTCTTTACATGCCCTGTGCTATAGATGGTCTTTGTAGTCCCTGTCAGGCCGCTATGGCCAAAATAACCAGAGGAAGGCACCGTTTGCAAGCCCTGTGCTATAGATGGTCTTTGTAGTCCCTTTCTGGCCGCTATGGCCAAAATAACCGCAGGAGGGCACTCTTTGCATGCCCTCAGGCTATGCTCTTTTGTTCCTTTACTGAATTACTTTTCCTTTGCACTGATAAATGTATGATGAATTTATCCATGTTTATTAATATGCACCACTACCAGCTAGTTCAGGGGTCTTCAAACTTGGCACTTTTAAGACTTGTGGACTTCAACTCCCAGGATTCCTCAGCACTCATGGCTGGTTGAGGAATTCTGGGAGTTGAAGTCCACAGGTCTTAAAGTTGCTAAGTCTGTAGACTCCTGAGTTAGCGGGTTTGCCCTTCTGAGCTCTTCCACGTGCACACAAACACCCCCCAATCCCTTCCCTGTACCCTTAAAGACACAGAAATCAAGTGCAATGCAAGGAAATAAAGAAACAGAAACTCCGTTTTTTTTCTCTTTAACGGCCTAGGCGGGTCAGTGTCACCCCAACGATTCTTGGAAATCTGGTTCTGGAGGTTCCGGCAATTCGAAAAGCTTTAGCTTTAATTAACGCTGTTTACTTTTCAAGAAAACTTTGGAAAAGCCACAGGACAGACTGAATTTAAAGGGGGATAAAACTAATTACATGTTGTTTTTAAAGCGATGTAAAACCTTCTCCTGGTTGTCTTTTTCCCCTTTCACCCACCCAAACACGTTCTTTTACCATCTACTCTTCTCCCCCTACCTTCTTCAGTTCACCTACCAGCTCCGGCAGGAGCACCAATCAGCTGGACCCAATCAGTCTCTCCTGCCGCATCCAAAGCACCGCCCTCCCTTAGGGACTTTTTTGCCCTCTTTTGAGTAAGGAAAGACTAGGGCCTTAGGTTTGACCCATTTTGGGGTTAGAATAGAGTAAGGTGAACCTAAGGCTGCATTCTGATGACTTTGCCCCTAAAATAACAAAAATAGTCTTTCCTATCTTGGGAAAGCCTGACTTTTCTGCCCTCTTTTGGGTAAAGAAAGACTACGGCCTGACTTTTGACCCATTTTGGGGTTAGAAAAGAGTTAGGTCGACGTAAGGCTGCATTCTGATGACTTTGCCCCCGAAATGACCAACACAGTTTGTGATATGTTAGGAAAGCCTGACTGTTTTGCCCTCTTTGGGGTTAGGTTTATTTCCTTGTGTGGCTGCTATTCCTGCCTTGTCCGCTGGAGGGCACTGCTTTCTGTCCATTCCCATAGCATTAGCACTTAGGTGCATCATAGGCCTTTTAACTCGGTTTAAGGTTTTAAGAGGTTTCCTTCTTCTGTGCCTGTTCTGCAGCCCTTGGGCCTTCCGTTGCCTATTATGATTAATATCAAGGCTTTAATTAATGTAATAATAAAATAAAGTCATTCTGATGACTGTAGTCAACCCAAATAACCAACCATAAGTCTTTCATTACCTAGGAAAGGCCTGACAATTTTGCCCCTATGGGTAAGGAGAAATACGGACTGAATTTTGACCCCACTTTGCGGTTAGAAACAGTTAGGTCGACGTAAGGCTGCATTCTGATGACTTTGCCCCCCAAATAAACAAACATTAGTCTTTCCATGTCTTGGGAAAAGCCCTGACTTTTTTGCCCACCTCTGTGGGTAAGGAGATGGACTACGGCGGACTGTGACCCATTTTGCAGTTAGAGGAGAGTTAGGTCGAGGTTTAGCCGCATTCTGATGACTTTGTCCCAAAATCACCAACGCAGTGACCAACACATGTTAGGAAAGCCTGACTTTTTTGCCCTCTTTGGGGTAAGGTTTATTTCCTTGGGTGGCTGCTCTTCCAAAACAACCACAGGAGCGCAGTCTTTGTGTGCCCTGTGTTATATATGGTCGCTGTAGTCCCTTTCAGGCTGCTATACATAAAATAATCACAGTAGGGCACCCTTTTCATGCCCTGTGCTATAGATGGTCTTTGTAGTCCTGTCAGGCCGCTATGCCCAAAATAACCACAGGTAGGCTCTCTTTACATGCCCTGTGCTATAGATGGTCTTTGTAGTCCCTGTCAGGCCGCTATGGCCAAAATAACCACAGGAAGGCACCGTTTGCAAGCCCTGTGCTATAGATGGTCTTTGTAGTCCCTTTCTGGCCGCTATGGCCAAAATAACCACAGGAGGGCACTCTTTGCATGCCCTCAGGCTCTGCTCTTTTGTTCCTTTATGAATTACTTTTCTTTGCACGATAAATGTATGATGAATTTATCATGTTTATTAATATGCAACACTACCAGCTAGTTCAGGGTCTTCAAATTGGCCACTGTAAGACTTGGGACATCCTCAACTCCCAGGATTCTCAGCCTTCATGGATGGTGAGGAATTCTGGAGTTGAAGTTCCACAGATCTTAAAGTTGTGCTAAGTCTGTAGACTCCTGAGTTAGTGGTTTGCCCTTCGAGCTTTCCACGTGCACACCAAACACCCCCCAAATCATTCCCTGATACCTTAAAGACACAGAAATCAAGTGCAATGCAAGAAAAAAATAAAGAAACAGAAACTCTGTTTTTTTTCTCTTTAACTGCCTCAGGCGTGTCACGTGTCACAATGTTGCAAATCTGTTCTGGAAGGTTCTGGAAGGTTCCGGCAATTGCCAAAAGCTTTAGCTTTTAATTAAGCCTGTTTACTTTCAAAGAAAACTTTGTAAAAGCCACAGACAGACTGAATTAAAGGGGGTAAAACTAATTACATTTGTTTAAAGCATTTAAACCTTTCCTGGTGTCTTTTTTCCCCTTTCCCCACCCAAACCACATTCTTTTATACCCTTTCCTCTCTCCCCCCTCTCCCTTTTCTTCAGTTCACCTCCAGCTCCCGGCAGGAGCACCAATCAGCTGACCCATCAGTCTCTCCTGCCGGCATCCAGCCGCCTCCTTAGGGACTTTTTGCCCTCTTTTGGGTAAGGAAAGAATAGGCCTTAGGTTTGACCCATTTTGGGGTTAGAATAGAGTAAGGTGAACCTAAGGCTGCATTCTGATGACTTTACCCTAAATAACAAAATAGTCTTTCATATCTTGGGAAAGCCTGACTTTTCTGCCCTCTTTGGTAAAGGAACGATACGCCTGACTTTTGACCATTTTGGGGTTAGAAAAGAGTAGGTCGACGTAAGGGCTGCATTCTGATGACTTTGCCCCAAATGACCAACACAGTTTTGATATGTTAGGAAAGCCTGACTTTTTTGCCCTCTTTGGGGTAAGTTTATTCCTTGTGTGGCTGTATTCCTGCCTTGTTCCATGGAGAGGCACTGCTTCGTCCTAGCATTAGCACTTAGGCCATCATAGCCTTTTAACGGTTTAAGTGTTTTTGAAGCAGGTTTCCTTCTCTGTGCCTTTAGGCAGCTATTGGCCTCCGTTGCTCTATTATGATTAATACAAGGCTTTATAATGTAAAATAATAATAGTCATTCTGATGACTTTGCCCCCCAATAACCAACTAGTCTTCATACCTAGGAAAGCATGACATTTTTGCCTTATGGGTAAGGAGAGACTACGGTCTGATTTTGAACCCACTTTGGCGGTTAGGAAAGTTAGGTCGACGGTAAGGCTGCATTTGATGCCTGTGCCCCCAAATAACAAACATAGTCTTCACCTTGGGAAAGCATGATTTTTTGCCCTCTTTTGGGTAAGGAGAGACTACGCCTGACTTTGACCCATTTTGCAGTTAGAGGAGATAGGTCGAGGTTTAGCCGCATCTGATGCCTTGTCCCAAAATGACCAACGCAGTGACAACACATGTTAGGAAAGCCTGACTTTGTGCCTCTTTGGGTAGGTTTCCTTGGGTGGCGCATTCCAAAACAACCACAGGAGCGCAGTCTTGCTTGCCCTGTGTTAATATGGTCGCTGTAGTCCCTTCGGCTATACAAAAAAATCACAGTAGGGTTTCACCCTTTTCATGCCCTTGATGCTATAGAGGTCGTAGTCCCTTTCTCACACCACAGGAGGGCACTCTTTGCATGCCCCTAGGCTAGCTCTTTTGTTCCTTTACTGAATTACTTCCTTTGCACTGTAAATGTATGATGAATTATCCTGTTTATTAATATGACCACTACCAGCTAGTTCAGGGGTCTGCAAACCTGGCACTTTTACACTTGTGGACTTCAACTCCAGGATCCTCAGCCACATGCTGGTTGAGGAATTGGGAGTTGAAGTCCACAGGTCTAAAGTTGCTAAGTCTGTGACTCCTGAGTAGCTGGTTTGCCCTTGAGCTCTTCACGTGCACACAAACACCCCCCAACCCTTCCCTGTACCCTTAAAGACACAGAAATCAAGTGCAATCAAGAAAATAAAGAACAGAAAGTCTGTTTTTTCTCTTTAAACTGCCTCAGGCGTGTCACGTGTCACAATGTTGGAATCTGTTCTGGAAGGTTCCGGCAATTGCGACAAGCTTTAGCTTTTAATTAAGCCTGTTTACTTCAAAGAAAACTTGTAAAAGCCACAGACAGACTGAATTAAAGGGGGTAAAACTAATTACATTTGTTTAAAGCGATTAAACCTTTCATGGTGTCTTTTTTTCCCTTTCCCCACCCAAACCACGTTCTTTTTACCCTCTCCTCTCTCCCCCTCCCTTTTCTTCAGTTCACCTCCAGCTCCCGGCAGGAGCACCAATCAGCTGGACCCAATCAGTCTCTCTGCCGGCATCCAGCCGCCTCTTAGGGACTTTTTTGCCTCTTTTGGGTAAGGAAAGAATAGGGCCTTAGGTTTGAACCATTTTGGGGTTAGAATAGAGTAAGGTGAACCTAAGGCTGCATTCTGATGACTTTACCCTAAAATAACAAAAATAGTCTTTCATACTTGGGAAAGCCTGACCTTTCTGCCCTCTTTTGGGTAAAGAAAGATACGGCCTGACTTTTGACCCATTTTGGGGTTAGAAAAGAGTTAGGTCGACGTAAGGCTGCATTCTGATGACTTTGGCCCCAAAATGACCAACACAGTTTGTGTATGTTAGGAAAGCCGACTGTTTTGCCCTCTTTGGGGTAAGGTTTATTTCCTGTGTGGCTGCTATTCCTGCCTTGTCCACTGGAGGGCACTGCTTTCTGTCCCATAGCATTAGCACTAGGCCATCATAGGCCTTTTTAACTCGTGTTTAAGTGTTTTGAAGCAGGTTTCCTTCTCTGTGCTGTTCTGCAGCCTTGGGCCTCCCGTTGCTCTATTATGATTAATATCAAGGCTTCTAATAATGTAATAATAATAATAAAGTCATTCTGAGACTTTGCCCCCCAATAACCAACATAGTCTTTCATACCTTAGGAAAGCCTGACATTTTGCCCTTATGGGTAAGGAGAGACTACGGCCTGACTTTTGACCACTTTGCGGTTAGGAAACAGTTAGGTCGACGTATAAGGCTGCATTCTGATGACTTTGCCCCCCCAAATACAAACATAGTCTTTCATGTCTTGGGAAAGCCTGACTTTTTTGCCCTCTTTTGGGTAAGGAGAGACTACGGCCTGACTTTTGACCCATTTTGCAGTTAGAGGAGAGTTAGGTCGAGGTTTAGCCGCATTCTGAGACTTTGTCCCAAAATGACCAACGCAAGTGACCAACACATGTTAGGAAAGCCTGAATTTTTTGCCCTCTTGGGGGTAAGTTTATTTCCTTGGGTGGCTGCTATTCAAAACAACACAGGAGCGCAGTCTTTGTGCCCTGTGTTATTATGGTCGCCTGAGTCCCTTTCAGGCTGCTATACATAAAATAATCACAGTTAGGGCACCCTTTCATGCCCTGTGCTATAGATGGTTTGTAGTCATGGTCAGGCCGCTATGCCAATATAACCAAGGTAGGCTCTCTTTACATGCCCTGTGCTATAGATGGTCTTTGTAGTCCCTTTCTGGCGTATGGCCAAAACCACAGGAGGGCACTCTTTGCATGCCCTCAGGGCATGCTCTTTTGTTCCTTTACTGAATTACTTTTCCTTTGCACTGTAAATGTAGGATGAATTTATCCATGTTTATTAATATGCCACTACCAGCTAGTTCAGGGGTCTTCAAACTGGCACTTTTAAGACTTGTGGACTTCAACGTCCCAGGATTCCTCAGCCCTCATGGCTGGTTGAGGAATTCTGGAAGTTGAAGTCCACAGGTCTTAAAGTTGCTAAGTCTGTAGACTCCTGAGTTAGCTGGTTTGCCCTTCTGAGCTCTTCCACGTGCACACAAACAGCCCCCAATCCTTTCCCTGTACCCTTAAAGACACAGAAATCAAGTGCAATGCAAGAAAATAAAGAAACAGAAAGTCTGTTTTTTTTCTCTTTAACTGCCTCAGGCGTGTCACGTGTCACAATGTTGGAAATCTGTTCTGGAAGGTTCCGGCAATTGCCGAAAGCTTTAGCTTTTAATTAAGCCTGTTTACTTTCAAAGAAAACTTTGTAAAAGCCACAGACAGACTGAATTAAAGGGGGTAAAACTAATTACATTTGTTTAAAGCGATTAAACCTTTCCTGGTGTCTTTTTTCCCCTTTCCCCACCCAAACCACGTTCTTTTATACCCTCTCCTCTCTCCCCCTCCCTTTTCTTCAGTTCACCTCCAGCTCCCGGCAGGAGCACCAATCAGCTGGACCCAATCAGTCTCTCCTGCCGGCATCCAGCCGCCTCCTTAGGGACTTTTTTGCCCTCTTTTGGGTAAGGAAAGACTAGGGCCTTAGGTTTGACCCATTTTGGGGTTAGAATAGAGTAAGGTGAACCTAAGGCTGCATTCTGATGACTTTGCCCCTAAAATAACAAAAATAGTCTTTCATATCTTGTGAAAGCCTGACTTTTCTGCCCTCTTTTGGGTAAAGAAAGACTACGGCCTGACTTTGGACCCATTTTGGGGTTAGAAAAGAGTTAGGTCGACGTAAGGCTGCATTCTGATGACTTTGCCCCCAAAATGACCAACACAGTTTGTGATATGTTAGGAAAGCCTGACTTTTTTGCCCTCTTTGGGGTAAGGGGTATTTTCTTGTGTGGCTGCTATTCCTGGCCTTGTTCCATGGAGAGGCACTGCTTCGTCCTAGCATTAGCACTTAGGCCATCATAGCCTTTTAACGGTTTAAGTGTTTTTGAAGCAGGTTTCCTTCTCTGTGCCTTTAGGCAGCTATTGGCCTCCGTTGCTCTATTATGATTAATACAAGGCTTTATAATGTAAAATAATAATAGTCATTCTGATGACTTTGCCCCCCAATAACCAACTAGTCTTCATACCTAGGAAAGCATGACATTTTTGCCTTATGGGTAAGGAGAGACTACGGTCTGATTTTGAACCCACTTTGGCGGTTAGGAAAGTTAGGTCGACGGTAAGGCTGCATTTGATGCCTGTGCCCCCAAATAACAAACATAGTCTTCACCTTGGGAAAGCATGATTTTTTGCCCTCTTTTGGGTAAGGAGAGACTACGCCTGACTTTGACCCATTTTGCAGTTAGAGGAGATAGGTCGAGGTTTAGCCGCATCTGATGCCTTGTCCCAAAATGACCAACGCAGTGACAACACATGTTAGGAAAGCCTGACTTTGTGCCTCTTTGGGTAGGTTTCCTTGGGTGGCGCATTCCAAAACAACCACAGGAGCGCAGTCTTGCTTGCCCTGTGTTAATATGGTCGCTGTAGTCCCTTCGGCTATACAAAAAAATCACAGTAGGGTTTCACCCTTTTCATGCCCTTGATGCTATAGAGGTCGTAGTCCCTTTCTCACACCACAGGAGGGCACTCTTTGCATGCCCCTAGGCTAGCTCTTTTGTTCCTTTACTGAATTACTTCCTTTGCACTGTAAATGTATGATGAATTATCCTGTTTATTAATATGACCACTACCAGCTAGTTCAGGGGTCTGCAAACCTGGCACTTTTACACTTGTGGACTTCAACTCCAGGATCCTCAGCCACATGCTGGTTGAGGAATTGGGAGTTGAAGTCCACAGGTCTAAAGTTGCTAAGTCTGTGACTCCTGAGTAGCTGGTTTGCCCTTGAGCTCTTCACGTGCACACAAACACCCCCCAACCCTTCCCTGTACCCTTAAAGACACAGAAATCAAGTGCAATCAAGAAAATAAAGAACAGAAAGTCTGTTTTTTCTCTTTAAACTGCCTCAGGCGTGTCACGTGTCACAATGTTGGAATCTGTTCTGGAAGGTTCCGGCAATTGCGACAAGCTTTAGCTTTTAATTAAGCCTGTTTACTTCAAAGAAAACTTGTAAAAGCCACAGACAGACTGAATTAAAGGGGGTAAAACTAATTACATTTGTTTAAAGCGATTAAACCTTTCCTGGTGTCTTTTTTCCCCTTTCCCCACCCAAACCACGTTCTTTTTTACCCTCTCCTTTCTCCCCCTCCCTTTTCTTCAGTTCACCTCCAGCTCCCGGCAGGAGCACCAATCAGCTGGACCCAATCAGTCTCCCTGCCGGCATCCAGCCGCCTCCTTAGGGACTTTTTTGCCCTCTTTTGGGTAAGGAAAGAATAGGGCCTTAGGTTTGACCCATTTTGGGGTTAGAATAGAGTAAGGTGAACCTAAGGCTGCATTCTGATGACTTTACCCCTAAAATAACAAAAATAGCCTTTCATATCTTGGGAAAGCCTGACTTTTCTGCCCTCTTTTGGGTAAAGAAAGACTACGGCCTGACTTTTGACCCATTTTGGGGTTAGAAAAGAGTTAGGTCGACGTAAGGCTGCATTCTGATGACTTTGCCCCAAAATGACCAACACCCCCCCCCAAGGGGGTTTGTGAATGTTAGGAAGCTGATGGTTTTGCCCTCTTTTGGGGTAAGGTTTATTTCCTTTGTGTGGCTGATATTCCTGCATTGTCCACTTGGAGGGCACTGCGTCTGTCCCATAGCATTAGCAATTAGGCCATCTAGGCCTTTTTAAACCGGTTAAGTGTTATTTGAAGCAGGTTTCCTTCTTCTGTGCCGTCTGCCAGCCCTGGGGCTCCCGTTGCTCTATTATGAGTAATAATCAAGGCTTCTAATAAATGTAATAAATAATAATAAAAGGTCATTCTGCATTGACTTGCCCCAAAAAATAAACAAACATAGTCTTCATACCTTAGGAAAGCCTGAAATTTTTGCCCTCTATGGGTAAGGAGAGACTACGGCCTGACTTTGACCCCACTTTGCGGCTAGGAAACAGTTAGGTCGACATAAGGGACTGCATTATGATGACTTTGCCCCAAATAACAAACATGATAAGTCTTTCATGCCCTCTGGGAAAAGCCTGCTGACTTTTTTGCCCTCTTTTGGGTAGGATAGACTACGGCCTGATTGACACCATTGCCGTAGAGGAGAGTTAGGTCGAGGGTTTAGCCGCATTCTGAGACTTTGTCCCAAAATCAAAAAAACGACCAACGCAGTGAACAACACATGTTAGGAAAGCCTGACTTTTTTGCCCTCTTTGGGGTAAGGTGTATTTTCCTTGAGGTGGCTGCTATTCCAAAACCAACCACAGGAGCCGTCTGTGAGTGCCCTGTGTTATATATGGTCACTGTAGTCCCTTTCAGGCTGCTATACATAAAATAATCACAGTAGGGCACCCTTTTCATGCCCTGTGCTATAGATGGTCTTTGTAGTCCTGTCAGGCCGCTATGCCCAAAATAACCACAGGTAGGCTCTCTTTACATGCCCTGTGCTATAGATGGTCTTTGTAGTCCCTGTCAGGCCGCTATGGCCAAAATAGCCACAGGAGGGCACTCTTTGCATGCCCTCAGGCTATGCTCTTTTGTTCCTTTACTGAATTACTTTTCCTTTGCACTGATAAATGTATGATGAATTTATCCATGTTTATTAATATGCACCACTACCAGCTAGTTCAGGGGTCTTTAAACTTGGCACTTTTAAGACTTGTGGACTTCAACACCCAGGATTCCTCAGCCCTCATGGCTGGTTGAGGAATTCTGGGAGTTGAAGTCCACAGGTCTTAAAGTTGCTAAGTCTGTAGACTCCTGTGTTAGCTGGTTTGCCCTTCTGAGCTCTTCCACGTGCACACAAACACCCCCCAATCCCTTCCCTGTACCCTTAAAGACACAGAAATCAAGTGCAATGCAAGAAAATAAAGAAACAGAAAGTCTGTTTTTTTTCTCTTTAACTGCCTCAGGCGTGTCACCGTGTACAATGTTGGACAATATGTTCTGGAAGGTTCGGCAATTGCGACAAGCTTTGCTTTAAGTAAGCCTGTTTACTTTTTCAAAAGAAAAACTTTGTAAAAGCCACAGACCAGACTGAATTTAAAGGTGGGTAAACTAATTACATTTGTTTTCAAAGAAATTAAAACTTTTCATGGCGTCTTTTTTCCCTTTCCAAACCCATGAACCACGTTCTTTTATACCCTCTCCTCTCTCCCCCTCCCTTTTCTTCAGTTCACCTCCAGCTCCGGGCAGGAGCACCAATCAGCTGGACCCAATCAGTCTCTACTGCCGGCATCCAGCCGCCTCCTTAGGGACTTTTTTGCCCTCTTTTGGGTAAAGAAAGACTAGGGCCTTAGGTCTGACCCATTTTGGGGTTAGAATAGAGTAAGGTGAACCTAAGGCTGCATTCTGATGACTTTGCCCCTAAAATAACAAAAATAGTCTTTCATATCTTGGGAAAGCCTGACTTTTCTGCCCTCTTTTTGGTAAAGAAAGATTACGGCCTGACTTTTGACCCATTTTGGGGTTAGAAAAGAGTTAGGTCGACGTAAGGCTGCATTCTGATGACTTTGCCCCCAAAATGACCAACACAGTTTGTGATATGTTAGGAAAGCCTGACTTTTTTGCCCTCTTTGGGTTAAGGTTTATTTCGTTGTGTGGCTGCTATTCCTGCCTTGTCCACTGGAGGGCACCTGCTTTCTGTCCCATAGCATTAGCACTAGGCCATCATAGGCCTTTTTAACTCGTGTTTAAGTGTTTTGAAGCAGGTTTCCTTCTCTGTGCTGTTCTGCAGCCTTGGGCCTCCCGTTGCTCTATTATGATTAATATCAAGGCTTCTAATAATGTAATAATAATAATAAAGTCATTCTGAGACTTTGCCCCCCAATAACCAACATAGTCTTTCATACCTTAGGAAAGCCTGACATTTTGCCCTTATGGGTAAGGAGAGACTACGGCCTGACTTTTGACCACTTTGCGGTTAGGAAACAGTTAGGTCGACGTATAAGGCTGCATTCTGATGACTTTGCCCCCCCAAATACAAACATAGTCTTTCATGTCTTGGGAAAGCCTGACTTTTTTGCCCTCTTTTGGGTAAGGAGAGACTACGGCCTGACTTTTGACCCATTTTGCAGTTAGAGGAGAGTTAGGTCGAGGTTTAGCCGCATTCTGAGACTTTGTCCCAAAATGACCAACGCAGTGACCAACACATGTTAGGAAAGCCTGACTTTTTTGCCCTCTTTGGGGTAAGGTTTATTTCCTTGGGTGGCTGCTATTCCAAAACAACCACAGGAGCGCAGTCTTTGTGTGCCCTGTGTTATATATGGTCGCTGTAGTCCCTTTCAGGCTGCTATACATAAAATAATCACAGTAGGGCACCCTTTTCATGCCCTGTGCTATAGATGGTCTTTGTAGTCCCTGTCAGCGCCGACTATGGCCAAAATAAACCACAAGGAAGCACAGTTTGCAAAGGACCTGGTGCTATAGGCAGGGTCTTTGAGTACCTTTCTGGCGCTATGGCCAAATAACCACAGGAGGCAACTCTTTGCATGCCCTCAGGCGATGACTTTTGTACTTTACTGATTACTTTTCTTTGCAATGATAAATGTATGGATGATTTATCCATGTTTATTAAATATGCACCCACTACCAGCTAGTCAGGGGTCTTCAAACCCTGGCACTTTTCAAGACTTGTGGACTTCAACTCCCAGGATTCCTCAGCCCTCATGGCTGGTGGAGGAATTTGTGGAGTTGAAGTCACAGGTCTTAAAGTTGCTAAGTCTGTAGGACTCGAGTTAGCTGGTTTGCCCTTCTGAGCTCTTCCACGTGCACACAAACACCCCCCAATCCCTTCCCTGTACCCTTAAAGACACAGAAATCAAGTGCAATGCAAGAAAATAAAGAAACAGAAAGTGTTTTTTTTCTCTTTAACTGCCTCAGGCGTGTCACGTGTCACAATGTTGGAAATCTGTTCTGGAAGGTTCCGGTAATTCCGAAAAGCTTTAGCTTTTAATTAAGCCTGTTTACTTTCAAAGAAAACTTTGTAAAAGCCACAGACAGACTGAATTAAAGGGGGTAAAAATAATTACATTTGTTTAAAGCGATTAAACCTTTCCTGGTGTCTTTTTTCCCCTTTCCCCACCCAAACCACCTTCTTTTATACCCTCTCCTCTCTCCCCTCTCCCTTTTCTTCAGTTCACCTCCAGCTCCCGGCAGGAGCACCAATCAGCTGGACCCAATCAGTTCTATCCTGCCGGCATCCAGCCGCCTCCTTAGGGACTTTTTGCCTCTCTTTTGGGTAAGAAAATGAACTAGGGCCTTAGGTTTGACCCATTTTGGGGTTAGAATAGAGTAAGGTGAACCTAAGGCTGCATTCTGATGACTTTGCCCCTAAAATAACAAAAATAGTCTTTCAAATCTTGGGAAGCCTGACTTTTCTGCCCTCTTTTGGGTAAAGAAAGACTACGGCCTGACTTTTGACCCATTTTGGGGTTAGAAAAAAGTTAGGTCGACGTAAGGCTGCATTCTGATGACTTTGCCCCCAACATGACCAACACAGTTTGTGATATGTTAGGAAAGCCTGACTTTTTTGCCCTCTTTGGGGTAAGGTTTATTTCCTTGTGTGGCTGCTATTCCTGCCTTGTCCACTGGAGGGGCACTGCTTTCTGTCCCATAGCATTAGCACTAGGCCATCATAGGCCTTTTTAACTCGTGTTTAAGTGTTTTGAAGCAGGTTTCCTTCTCTGTGCTGTTCTGCAGCCTTGGGCCTCCCGTTGCTCTATTATGATTAATATCAAGGCTTCTAATAATGTAATAATAATAATAAAGTCATTCTGAGACTTTGCCCCCCAATAACCAACATAGTCTTTCATACCTTAGGAAAGCCTGACATTTTGCCCTTATGGGTAAGGAGAGACTACGGCCTGACTTTTGACCACTTTGCGGTTAGGAAACAGTTAGGTCGACGTATAAGGCTGCATTCTGATGACTTTGCCCCCCCAAATACAAACATAGTCTTTCATGTCTTGGGAAAGCCTGACTTTTTTGCCCTCTTTTGGGTAAGGAGAGACTACGGCCTGACTTTTGACCCATTTTGCAGTTAGAGGAGAGTTAGGTCGAGGTTTAGCCGCATTCTGAGACTTTGTCCCAAAATGACCAACGCAAGTGACCAACACATGTTAGGAAAGCCTGAATTTTTTGCCCTCTTGGGGGTAAGTTTATTTCCTTGGGTGGCTGCTATTCAAAACAACACAGGAGCGCAGTCTTTGTGCCCTGTGTTATTATGGTCGCCTGAGTCCCTTTCAGGCTGCTATACATAAAATAATCACAGTTAGGGCACCCTTTCATGCCCTGTGCTATAGATGGTTTGTAGTCATGGTCAGGCCGCTATGCCAATATAACCAAGGTAGGCTCTCTTTACATGCCCTGTGCTATAGATGGTCTTTGTAGTCCCTTTCTGGCGTATGGCCAAAACCACAGGAGGGCACTCTTTGCATGCCCTCAGGGCATGCTCTTTTGTTCCTTTACTGAATTACTTTTCCTTTGCACTGTAAATGTAGGATGAATTTATCCATGTTTATTAATATGCCACTACCAGCTAGTTCAGGGGTCTTCAAACTGGCACTTTTAAGACTTGTGGACTTCAACGTCCCAGGATTCCTCAGCCCTCATGGCTGGTTGAGGAATTCTGGAGTTGAAGTCCCACAGGTCTTAAGTTGCTAAGTCTGTAGACTCCTGGAGTTAGCTGGTTCTTGCCCTTCTGAGATTCTTCCACGTGCACACAAACACCCCCAATCCCTCCCTTGTACCCTTAAGACACAGAAATCAAGTGCAATGCAAGAAAATAAAGAAAGAAACAGAAACTCCGTTTTTTTTCTCTTTAACTGCCTCAGGCGTGTCACGTGTCACAATGTTGCAAATCTGTTCTGGAAGGTTTTGGAAGGTTCCGGCAATTGCCAAAAGCTTTAGCTTTTAATTAAGCCTGTTTACTTTCAAAGAAAACTTTGTAAAAGCCACAGACAGACTGAATTAAAGGGGTTAAAACTAATTACATTTGTTTAAAGCGTTTAAACCTTTCCTGGTGTCTTTTTTCCCCTTTCCCCACCCAAACCACGTTCTTTTATACCCTCTCCTCTCTCCCCCCTTCCTTTTCTTCAGTTCACCTCCAGCTCCCGGCAGGAGCACCAATCAGCTGGACCCAATCAGTCTCTCCTGCCGGCATCCAGACGCCTCCTTAGGGACTTTTTTGCCCTCTTTTGGGTAAGGAAAGAATAGGGCCTTAGGTTTGACCCATTTTGGGGTTAGAATAGAGTAAGGTGAACCTAAGGCTGCATTCTGATGACTTTACCCCAAAAATAACAAAAATAGTCTTTCATATCTTGGGAAAGCCTGACTTTTCTGCCCTCTTTTGGTTAAAGAAAGACTACGGCCTGACGTTTGACCCATTTTGGGGTTAGAAAAGAGTTAGGTCGACGTAAGGCTGCATTATGATGACTTTGCCCCAAAATGACCAAACACAGTTGTGATAGTTAGGAAAGCCAGATGTTTTTGCCCTCTTTGGGGGTAAGGTTATTTCCTTGTTGTGCTGCATATCCAGCATGCCTTGTCCACTGGAGGCACTGCGTTCTGTCCCATAAGCATTAGCCCACTTTAGGCAATTAATGGCCTTTTTAACCGGTTAAGTGGTTTTGAAGGCAGGTTTCTTATTCTGTGCCTGTTCTGCAGCCTTGGGCCTCCGTTGCTCTATTATGATTAATATCACAGGCTTCTAATAATTTAATAATATAATAAAGTCATTCTGATGGAATTTGCCCCCAAATAACCAACATACGTCTTTCATACCTTAGGAAAGCCTGGAACATTTTTGCCCTTCATGGGTAAGGAGAGACTACGGGCCTGACCTTTGACCCACTTTGCGGTTAGGAAACAGTAAGGTCGGAGTAATGCTGTATTCTTATGACTTTGCCCCCCCAAATAACAAACATAGTCTTTCATGTCTTGGGAAAGCCTGACTTTTTTGCCCTCTTTTGGGTAAGGAGAGACTACGGCCTGACTTTTGACCCATTTTGCAGTTAGAGGAGAGTTAGGTCGAGGTTTAGCCGCATTCTGATGACTTTTTCCCAAAATGACCAACGCAGTGACCAACACATGTTAGGAAAGCCTGACGTTTTTGCCCTCTTTGGGGTAAGGTTTATTTCCTTGGGTGGCTGCTATTCCAAAACAACCACAGGAGCGCAGTCCTTGCGTGCCCTGTGTTATATATGGTCGCTGTAGTCCCTTTCAGGCTGCTATACATAAAATAATCACAGTAGGGCACCCTTTTTATGCCCTGTGCTATAGATGGTCTTTGTAGTCCCTGTCAGGCCGCTATGGCCAAAATAACCACAGGAAGGCACCGTTTGCAAGCCCTGTGCTATAGATGGTCTTTGTAGTCCCTTTCTGGCCGCTATGGCCAAAATAACCACAGGAGGGCACTCTTTGCATGCCCTCATGCTATGCTCTTTTGTTTCCTTTACTGAATTACTTTTCCTTTGCACTGATAAATGTATGATAAATTTATCCATGTTTTTTAATATGCACCACTACCAGCTAGTTCAGGGGTCTTCAAACTTGGCACTTTTAAGACTTGTGGACTTCAACTCCCAGGATTCCTCAGCCCTCATGGCTGGTTGAGGAATTCTGGGAGTTGAAGTCCACAGGTCTTAAAGTTGCTAAGTCTGTAGACTCCTGAGTTAGCTGGTTTGCCCTTCTGAGCTCTTCCACGTGCACACAAACACCCCCCAATCCCTTCCCTGTACCCTTAAAGACACAGAAATCAAGTGCAATGCAAGAAAATAAATAAACAGAAAGTCTGTTTTTTTTCTCTTTAACTGCCTCAGGCGTGTCACGTGTCACAATGTTGGAAATCTATTCTGGAAGGTTCCGGCAATTGCGACAAGCTTTAGCTTTTAATTAAGCCTGTTTACTTTCAAAGAAAACTTTGTAAAAGCCACAGACAGACTGAATTAAAGGGGGTAAAACTAATTACATTTGTTTAAAGCGTTTAAACCTTTCCTGGTGTCTTTTTTTCCCTTTCCCCACCCAAAAACCACGTTCTTTTTTACCCTCTCCTCTCTCCCCTCCCTTTTCTTCAGTTCACCTCCAGCTCCCGGCAGGAGCACCAATCACTGGACCCAATCAGTCTCTCCTGCCGGCATCCAGCCGCCTTAGGACTTTTTTGCCCTCTTTTCGGGTAAGGAAAGAATAGGGCCTTAGGTTTGACCCATTTTGGGTTAGAATAGAGTAAGGTGAACTAAGGCTGCATTCTGATGACTTTACCCCTAAATAACCAAATAGTCTTTCATATCTTGGGAAAGCCTGACTTTTCTGCCCTCTTTTGGGTAAAGAAGACTACGGCCTGACTTTGACCCTTTGGGGTTAGAAAAGAGTTAGAGACGTAGGCTGCATTCTGATGACTTTGCCCCCAAATGACCACACAGTTTGTGATATGTAGGAAAGCCTGACTGTTTTGCCCTCTTTGGGGTAAGGTTTATTTCCTTGTGTGGCTGCTATTCCTGCCTTGTCCCTGGAGGGCACTGCTTTCTGTCCCATAGCATTAGCACTTAGGCCATCATAGGCCTTTTTAACCGGTTTAAGTGTTTTGAAGCAGGTTTCCTTCTTCTGTGCCTGTTCTGCAGCCCTTGGGCCTCCGTTGCTCTATTATGATTAATATCAAGGCTTCTAATAATGTAATAATAATAATAAAGTCATTCTGATGACTTTGCCCCCCAAATAACAACATAGTCTTTCATACCTTAGAAGCCTGACATTTTTGCCCTCTATGGGTAAGGAGAGACTACGGCCTGACTTTTGACCACTTTGCGGTTAGGAAACAGTTAGGTCGACGTAAGCTGCATTCTGATGACTTTGCCCCCCAAATAACAAACATAGTCTTTCATGTCTTGGAAAGCCTGACTTTTTTGCCCTCTTTTGGGTAAGGAGAGACTACGGCCTGACTTTTGACCCATTTTGCAGTTAGAGGAGAGTTAGGTCGAGGTTTAGCCGCATTCTGATGACTTTGTCCCAAAATGACCAACGCAGTGACCAACACATGTTAGGAAAGCCTGACTTTTTTGCCCTCTTTGGGGTAAGGTTTATTTCCTTGGGTGGCTGCTATTCCAAACAACCACAGGAGCGCAGTCTTTGCGTGCCCTGTTATATATGGTCGCTGTAGTCCCTTTCAGGCTGCTATACAAAATAATCACAGTAGGGCACCCTTTTCATGCCCTGTGCTATAGATGGTCTTTGTAGTCCCTGTCAGGCCGCTATGGCCAAATAACCACAGGAAGGCACCGTTTGCAAGCCCTGTGCTATAGATGGTCTTTGTAGTCCCTTTCTGGCCGCTATGGCCAAAATAACCACAGGAGGGCACTCTTGCATGCCCTCAGGGCTATGCTCTTTTGTTCCTTTACTGAATTACTTTTCCTTTGCACTGATAAATGTATGATAAATTTATCCATGTTTATTAATATGCACCACTACCAGCTAGTTCAGGGGTCTTCAAACTTGGCACTTTTAAGACTTGTGGACTTCAACTCCAGGATTCCTCAGCCCTCATGGCTGGTTGAGGAATTATGGGAGTTGAAGTCCACAGGTCTTAAAGTTGCTAAGTCTGTAGACTCCTGAGTTAGCTGGTTTGCCCTTCTGAGCTCTTCCACATGCACACAAACACCCCCCCAATCCCTTCCCTGTACCCTTAAAGACACAGAAATCAAGTGCAATGCAAGAAAATAAAGAAACAGAAACTCCGTTTTTTTTCTCTTTAACTGCCTCAGGCGTGTCACGTGTCACAATGTTGCAAATCTGTTCTGGAAGGTTCCGGCAATTGCGAAAAGCTTTAGCTTTTAATTAAGCCTGTTTACTTTCAAGAAAAACTTGTAAAAGCCACAGACAGACTGAGATTAAAGGGGGTAAAAACTAATTACATTTGTTTAAAGCGATTAAACCTTTCCTGGTGTCTTTTTTCCCCTTTCCCCACCCAAACCACGTTCTTTTTTACCCTCTCCTCTCTCCCCCTCCCTTTTCTTCAGTTCACCTCCAGCTCCCGGCAGGAGCACCAATCAGCTGGACCCAATCAGTCTCTCCTGCCGGCATCCAGCCGCCTCCTTAGGGACTTTTTTGCCCTCTTTTGGGTAAGGAAGGAATAGGGCCTTAGGTTTGACCCCTTTTGGGGTTAGAATAGAGTAAGGTGAACCTAAGGCTGCATTCTGATGACTTTACCCCTAAAATAACAAAAATAGTCTTTCATATCTTGGGAAAGCCTGACCTTTCTGCCCTCTTTTGGGTAAAGAAAGACTACGGCCTGACTTTTGACCCATTTTGGGGTTAGAAAAGAGTTAGGTCGACGTAAGGCTGCATTCTGATGACTTTGCCCCCAAAATGACCAACACAGTTTGTGATATGTTAGGAAAGCCTGACTGTTTTGCCCTCTTTGGGGTAAGGTTTATTTCCTTGTGTGGCTGCTATTCCTGCCTTTTCCACTGGAGGGCACTGCTTTCTGTCCCATAGCATTAGCACTTAGGCCATCATAGGCCTTTTTAACTCGGTTTAAGTGTTTTGAAGCAGGTTTCCTTCTTCTGTGCCTGTTCTGCAGCCCTTGGGCCAACCGTTGCTCTATTATGAATAATATCAAGGCTTCTAATAATGTAATAATAATAATAAAGTCATTCTGATGACTTTGCCCCCCAAATAACCAACATAGTCTTTCATACCTTAGGAAAGCCTGACATTTTTGCCCTCTATGGGGAAGGAGAGACTACGGGCTGACTTTTGACCCACTTTGCGGTTAGGAAACAGTTGATAGGTCGACGTAAGGCTAGCATTCTGATGACTTGCCCCCCAAATAACAAACATAGTCTTTTCATGTCTGGGAAAGCTGACTTTTTTGCCCTCTGTTTGGGTAAGGAGAGACTACGCAGGACTTTGACCTTTTGCAGTTAGAGGAGAGTTAGGTCGAGTTTAGCCGCATTTGATGGGACTTTGGTCCAAAAATGACCAACGCAGTTGACAACACATGTTAGGAAAGCCTGAGTTTTTTGCCCTCCTTGGGGTAAGGTTTATTTCCTTGGGTGGCTGCTATTCCAAAACAACTACAGGAGCGCAGTCTTTGCGTGCCCTATGTTATATATGGTCGCTGTAGTCCCTTTCAGGCTGCTATACATAAAATAATCACAGTAGGGCACCCTTTTCATGCCCTGTGCTATAGATGGTCTTTGTAGTCCTGTCAGGCCGCTATGCCCAAAATAACCACAGGTAGGCTCTCTTTACATGCCCTGTGCTATAGATGGTCTTTGTAGTCCCTTTCTGGCCGCTATGGCCAAAATAACCACCGGAGGGCACTCTTTGCATGCCCTCAGGCTATGCTCTTTTGTTCCTTTACTGAATTACTTTTCCTTTGCACTGATAAATGTATGATGAATTTATCCATGTTTATTAATATGCACCACTACCAGCTAGTTCAGGGGTCTTCAAACCTGGCACTTTTAAGACTTGTGGACTTCAACTCCCAGGATTCCTCAGCCCTCATGGCTGGTTGAGGAATTCTGGGAGTTGAAGTCCACAGGTCTTAAAGTTGCTAAGTCTGTAGACTCCTGAGTTAGCTGGTTTGCCCTTCTGAGCTCTTCCACGTGCACACAAACACCCCCCAATCCCTTACCTGTACCATTAAAGACACAGAAATCAAGTGCAATGCAAGAAAATAAAGAAACAGAAAGTCTGTTTTTTTTTCTCTTTAACTGCCTCAGGCGTGTCACGTGTCACAATGTTGGAAATCTGTTCTGGAAGGTTCCAGCAATTGCGAAAAGCTTTAGCTTTTAATTAAGCCTGTTTACTTTCAAAGAAAACTTTGTAAAAGCCACAGACAGACTGAATTAAAGGGGGTAAAACTAATTACATTTGTTTAAAGCGATTAAACCTTTCCTGGTGTCTTTTTTCCCCTTTCCCCACCCAAACCACGTTCTTTTTTACCCTCTCCTCCCCCTCCCTTTTCTTCAGTTCACCTCCAGCTCCCGGCAGGAGCACCAATCAGCTGGACCCAATCAGTCTCTCCTGCCAGCATCCAGCCGCCTCCTTAGGGACTTTTTTGCCCTCTTTTGGGTAAGGAAAGAATAGAGCCTTAGGTTTGACCCATTTTGGGGTTAGAATAGAGTAAGGTGAACCTAAGGCTGCATTCTGATGACTTTACCCCTAAAATAACAAAAATAGTCTTTCATATCTTGGGAAAGCCTGTCTTTTCTGCCCTCTTTTGGGTAAAGAAAGACTACGGCCTGACTTTTGACCCATTTTGGGGTTAGAAAAGAGTTAGGTCGACGTAAGGCTGCATTCTGATGACTTTGCCCCCAAAATGACCAACACAGTTTGTGATATGTTAGGAAAGCCTGACTGTTTTGCCCTCTTGGGGTAAGGTTTATTTCCTTGTGTGGCTGCTATTCCTGCCTTGTCCACTGGAGGGCACTGCTTTCTGTCCCATAGCATTAGCCACTAGGCCATCATAGGCCTTTTTAACTCGTGTTTAAGTGTTTTGAAGCAGGTTTCCTTCTCTGTGCTGTTCTGCAGCCTTGGGCCTCCCGTTGCTCTATTATGATTAATATCAAGGCTTCTAATAATGTAATAATAATAATAAAGTCATTCTGAGACTTTGCCCCCCAATAACCAACATAGTCTTTCATACCTTAGGAAAGCCTGACATTTTGCCCTTATGGGTAAGGAGAGACTACGGCCTGACTTTTGACCACTTTGCGGTTAGGAAACAGTTAGGTCGACGTATAAGGCTGCATTCTGATGACTTTGCCCCCCCAAATACAAACATAGTCTTTCATGTCTTGGGAAAGCCTGACTTTTTTGCCCTCTTTTGGGTAAGGAGAGACTACGGCCTGACTTTTGACCCATTTTGCAGTTAGAGGAGAGTTAGGTCGAGGTTTAGCCGCATTCTGAGACTTTGTCCCAAAATGACCAACGCAAGTGACCAACACATGTTAGGAAAGCCTGAATTTTTTGCCCTCTTGGGGGTAAGTTTATTTCCTTGGGTGGCTGCTATTCAAAACAACACAGGAGCGCAGTCTTTGTGCCCTGTGTTATATATGGTCGCTGTAGTCCCTTTCAGGCTGCTGTGCATAAAATAACCACAGTAGGCACCCTTTTCATGCTTTGTGCTATAGATGGTCTTTGTAGTCCCTGTCAGGCCGCTATGGCCAAAATAACCACAGGAAGGCACCGTTTGCGAGCCCTGTGCTATAGATGGTCTTTGTAGTCCCTTTCTGGCCACTATGGCCAAAATAACCACAGGAGGGCACTCTTTGCATGCCCTCAGGCTATGCTCTTTTGTTCCTTTACTGAATTACTTTTCCTTTGCACTGATAAATGTATGATGAATTTATCCATGTTTATTAATATGCACCACTACCAGCTAGTTCAGGGGTCTTTAAACTTGGCACTTTTAAGACTTGTGGACTTCAACACCCAGGATTCCTCAGCCCTCATGGCTGGTTGAGGAATTCTGGGAGTTGAAGTCC
Organism: Azemiops feae; assembly: GCA_023970755.1. NCBI lineage: Eukaryota > Metazoa > Chordata > Lepidosauria > Squamata > Viperidae > Azemiops > Azemiops feae. The sequence goes on along the minus strand of JALGBA010002254.1, from coordinate 41,918 downwards.
ACAGGTCTTAAAGTTGCTACGTCTGTAGACTCCTGAGTTAGCTTGTTTGCCCTTCTGAGCTCTTCCACGTGCACACAAACACCCCCCAATCCCTTCCCTGTACCCTTAAAGACACAGAAATCAAGTGCAATGCAAGAAAATAAAGAAACAGAAACTCCGTTTTTTTTCTCTTTAACTGCCTCAGGCGTGTCACGTGTCACAATGTTGCAAATCTGTTCTGGAAGGTTCCCGGCAATTGCGACAAGCTTTAGCTTTTAATTAAGCCTGTTTACTTCAAAGAAAACTTGTAAAAGCCACAGACAGACTGAATTAAAGGGGGTAAAACTAATTACATTTGTTTAAAGCGATTAAACCTTTCATGGTGTCTTTTTTTCCCTTTCCCCACCCAAACCACGTTCTTTTTACCCTCTCCTCTCTCCCCCTCCCTTTTCTTCAGTTCACCTCCAGCTCCCGGCAGGAGCACCAATCAGCTGGACCCAATCAGTCTCTCTGCCGGCATCCAGCCGCCTCTTAGGGACTTTTTTGCCTCTTTTGGGTAAGGAAAGAATAGGGCCTTAGGTTTGAACCATTTTGGGGTTAGAATAGAGTAAGGTGAACCTAAGGCTGCATTCTGATGACTTTACCCTAAAATAACAAAAATAGTCTTTCATACTTGGGAAAGCCTGACCTTTCTGCCCTCTTTTGGGTAAAGAAAGATACGGCCTGACTTTTGACCCATTTTGGGGTTAGAAAAGAGTTAGGTCGACGTAAGGCTGCATTCTGATGACTTTGGCCCCAAAATGACCAACACAGTTTGTGTATGTTAGGAAAGCCGACTGTTTTGCCCTCTTTGGGGTAAGGTTTATTTCCTGTGTGGCTGCTATTCCTGCCTTGTCCACTGGAGGGCACTGCTTTCTGTCCCATAGCATTAGCACTAGGCCATCATAGGCCTTTTTAACTCGTGTTTAAGTGTTTTGAAGCAGGTTTCCTTCTCTGTGCTGTTCTGCAGCCTTGGGCCTCCCGTTGCTCTATTATGATTAATATCAAGGCTTCTAATAATGTAATAATAATAATAAAGTCATTCTGAGACTTTGCCCCCCAATAACCAACATAGTCTTTCATACCTTAGGAAAGCCTGACATTTTGCCCTTATGGGTAAGGAGAGACTACGGCCTGACTTTTGACCACTTTGCGGTTAGGAAACAGTTAGGTCGACGTATAAGGCTGCATTCTGATGACTTTGCCCCCCCAAATACAAACATAGTCTTTCATGTCTTGGGAAAGCCTGACTTTTTTGCCCTCTTTTGGGTAAGGAGAGACTACGGCCTGACTTTTGACCCATTTTGCAGTTAGAGGAGAGTTAGGTCGAGGTTTAGCCGCATTCTGAGACTTTGTCCCAAAATGACCAACGCAAGTGACCAACACATGTTAGGAAAGCCTGAATTTTTTGCCCTCTTGGGGGTAAGTTTATTTCCTTGGGTGGCTGCTATTCAAAACAACACAGGAGCGCAGTCTTTGTGCCCTGTGTTATTATGGTCGCCTGAGTCCCTTTCAGGCTGCTATACATAAAATAATCACAGTTAGGGCACCCTTTCATGCCCTGTGCTATAGATGGTTTGTAGTCATGGTCAGGCCGCTATGCCAATATAACCAAGGTAGGCTCTCTTTACATGCCCTGTGCTATAGATGGTCTTTGTAGTCCCTTTCTGGCGTATGGCCAAAACCACAGGAGGGCACTCTTTGCATGCCCTCAGGGCATGCTCTTTTGTTCCTTTACTGAATTACTTTTCCTTTGCACTGTAAATGTAGGATGAATTTATCCATGTTTATTAATATGCCACTACCAGCTAGTTCAGGGGTCTTCAAACTGGCACTTTTAAGACTTGTGGACTTCAACGTCCCAGGATTCCTCAGCCCTCATGGCTGGTTGAGGAATTCTGGAGTTGAAGTCCCACAGGTCTTAAGTTGCTAAGTCTGTAGACTCCTGGAGTTAGCTGGTTCTTGCCCTTCTGAGATTCTTCCACGTGCACACAAACACCCCCAATCCCTCCCTTGTACCCTTAAGACACAGAAATCAAGTGCAATGCAAGAAAATAAAGAAAGAAACAGAAAGTCTGTTTTTTTTCTCTTTAACTGCCTCAGGCGTGTCACGTGTCACAATGTTGGAAATCTGTTCTGGAAGGTTCCGGCAATTGCGACAAGCTTTAGCTTTTAATTAAGCTTGTTTACTTTCAAAGAAAACTTTGTAAAAGCCACAGACAGACTGAATTAAAGGGGGTAAAACTAATTACATTTGTTTAAAGCGTTTATACCTTTCCTGGTGTCTTTTTTCCCCTTTCCCCACCCAAACCACGTTCTTTTTTACCCTCTCCTTTCTCCCCCTCCCTTTTCTTCAGTTCACCTCCAGCTCCCGGCAGGAGCACCAATCAGCTGGACCCAATCAGTCTCCCTGCCGGCATCCAGCCGCCTCCTTAGGGACTTTTTTGCCCTCTTTTGGGTAAGGAAAGAATAGGGCCTTAGGTTTGACCCATTTTGGGGTTAGAATAGAGTAAGGTGAACCTAAGGCTGCATTCTGATGACTTTACCCCTAAAATAACAAAAATAGTCTTTCCATATCTTGGAGGAAAGCCGACTTTTCTGACTATTTTGGGTAAAGAAAGATACGGCCTGACTTTTGACACATTTTGGGGTTAGAAAAGAGTTAGGTCGACGTAAGGCTGCATTCTGATGACTTTGCCCCAAATAAATGACCAACAAGTTGTGATATGTTAGGGAAAAGCCTGAATGTTTCGCCTCTTGGGGTAATGTTAATTTCATTGTGTGCTGCGATTACGCCTTGTCAACTGGAGTGGCACGGCTTTCTGTCCCCATAGCGTTAGCCTTAGGCCATCATAGCATTTTTAACTCGGTTTAAGTGTTTTTGGAAGAGGTTCCTTCTCTGTGCGTTCTGCAGCCATGGGGCCTACCGTTGCTCTATATGAATTAATATCAAGGATTAGAATTAATGTAATAATACTAATCAAAGTAATTCTGCATGACTTTGTAACCCCAATAACCAACATAGTCTTTTAACATTAGGAAAGCCTGACATTTTTCCCTCTATGGGTAGGAGAGACTACGGCCTGACTTTTGACCCACTTTGCGGTTAGGAAACAGTTAGGTCGACGTAAGGCTGCATTCTGATGACTTTGCCCCCCGAAATAACAAACATAGTCTTTCATGTCTTGGGAAAGCCTGACTTTTTTGCCCTCTTTTGGGTAAGGAGAGACTACGGCCTGACTTTTGACCCATTTTGCAGTTAGAGGAGAGTTAGGTCGAGGTTTAGCCGCATTCTGATGACTTTGTCCCAAAATGACCAACGCAGTGACCAACACATGTTAGGAAAGCCTGACTTTTTTGCCCTCTTTGGGGTAAGGTTTATTTCCTTGGGTGGCTGCTATCCAAATACAACCACAGGAGCCGCAGTCTTTGCGTGCCCTGTGTATATATGGTCGCTGTAGTCCCTTTCAGTCTGCTATACATAAAATAATCACAGTAGGGCACCCTTTTTATGCCCTGTGCTATAGATGGTCTTTGTAGTCCCTGTCAGGCCGCTATGGCCAAAATAACCACAGGAAGGCACCGTTTGCAAGCCCTGTGCTATAGATGGTCTTTGTAGTCCCTTTCTGGCCGCTATGGCCAAAATAACCACAGGAGGGCACTCTTTGCATGCCCTCAGGCTATGCTCTTTTGTTCCTTTACTGAATTACTTTTCCTTTGCACTGATAAATGTATGATGAATTTATCCATGTTTATTAATATGCACCCCTACCAGCTAGTTCAGGTGTCTTCAAACTTGGGCACTTTTAAGACTGGACTTTCAACTCCGGATTCCTCGCCCTCATGGCTGGTTGAGGAATTCTGGGAGTTGAAGTCCACAGGTCTTAAAGTTGCTAAGTCTGTAGACTCCTGAGTTAGCTGGTTTGCCCTTCTGAGCTCTTCCACGTGCACACAAACACCCCCAATCCTTCCCTGTACCCTTAAAGACACAGAAATCAAGTGCAATGCAAGAAAATAAAGAAACAGAAAGTCTGTTTTTTTCTCTTTAACTGCCTCAGGCGTGTCACGTGTCACAATGTTGGAAATCTGTTCTGGAAGGTTCCGGCAAATTGCGACAAGCTTTAGCTTTTAATTAAGCCTGTTTACTTTCAAAGAAAACTTTGTAAAAGCCACAGACAGACTGAATTAAAGGGGGTAAAACTAATTACATTTGTTTAAAGCGATTAAACCTTTCCTGGTGTCTTTTTTCCCCTTTCCCCACCCAAACCACGTTCTTTTTTTACCCTCTCCTCTCTCCCCTCCCTTTTCTTCAGTTCACCTCCAGCTCCCGGCAGGAGCACCAATCAGCTGACCCATCAGTCTCTCCTGCCGGCATCCAGCCGCCTCCTTAGGGACTTTTTGCCCTCTTTTGGGTAAGGAAAGAATAGGCCTTAGGTTTGACCCATTTTGGGGTTAGAATAGAGTAAGGTGAACCTAAGGCTGCATTCTGATGACTTTACCCTAAATAACAAAATAGTCTTTCATATCTTGGGAAAGCCTGACTTTTCTGCCCTCTTTGGTAAAGGAACGATACGCCTGACTTTTGACCATTTTGGGGTTAGAAAAGAGTAGGTCGACGTAAGGGCTGCATTCTGATGACTTTGCCCCAAATGACCAACACAGTTTTGATATGTTAGGAAAGCCTGACTTTTTTGCCCTCTTTGGGGTAAGTTTATTCCTTGTGTGGCTGTATTCCTGCCTTGTTCCATGGAGAGGCACTGCTTCGTCCTAGCATTAGCACTTAGGCCATCATAGCCTTTTAACGGTTTAAGTGTTTTTGAAGCAGGTTTCCTTCTCTGTGCCTTTAGGCAGCTATTGGCCTCCGTTGCTCTATTATGATTAATACAAGGCTTTATAATGTAAAATAATAATAGTCATTCTGATGACTTTGCCCCCCAATAACCAACTAGTCTTCATACCTAGGAAAGCATGACATTTTTGCCTTATGGGTAAGGAGAGACTACGGTCTGATTTTGAACCCACTTTGGCGGTTAGGAAAGTTAGGTCGACGGTAAGGCTGCATTTGATGCCTGTGCCCCCAAATAACAAACATAGTCTTCACCTTGGGAAAGCATGATTTTTTGCCCTCTTTTGGGTAAGGAGAGACTACGCCTGACTTTGACCCATTTTGCAGTTAGAGGAGATAGGTCGAGGTTTAGCCGCATCTGATGCCTTGTCCCAAAATGACCAACGCAGTGACAACACATGTTAGGAAAGCCTGACTTTGTGCCTCTTTGGGTAGGTTTCCTTGGGTGGCGCATTCCAAAACAACCACAGGAGCGCAGTCTTGCTTGCCCTGTGTTAATATGGTCGCTGTAGTCCCTTCGGCTATACAAAAAAATCACAGTAGGGTTTCACCCTTTTCATGCCCTTGATGCTATAGAGGTCGTAGTCCCTTTCTCACACCACAGGAGGGCACTCTTTGCATGCCCCTAGGCTAGCTCTTTTGTTCCTTTACTGAATTACTTCCTTTGCACTGTAAATGTATGATGAATTATCCTGTTTATTAATATGACCACTACCAGCTAGTTCAGGGGTCTGCAAACCTGGCACTTTTACACTTGTGGACTTCAACTCCAGGATCCTCAGCCACATGCTGGTTGAGGAATTGGGAGTTGAAGTCCACAGGTCTAAAGTTGCTAAGTCTGTGACTCCTGAGTAGCTGGTTTGCCCTTGAGCTCTTCACGTGCACACAAACACCCCCCAACCCTTCCCTGTACCCTTAAAGACACAGAAATCAAGTGCAATCAAGAAAATAAAGAACAGAAAGTCTGTTTTTTCTCTTTAAACTGCCTCAGGCGTGTCACGTGTCACAATGTTGGAATCTGTTCTGGAAGGTTCCGGCAATTGCGACAAGCTTTAGCTTTTAATTAAGCCTGTTTACTTCAAAGAAAACTTGTAAAAGCCACAGACAGACTGAATTAAAGGGGGTAAAACTAATTACATTTGTTTAAAGCGATTAAACCTTTCATGGTGTCTTTTTTTCCCTTTCCCCACCCAAACCACGTTCTTTTTACCCTCTCCTCTCTCCCCCTCCCTTTTCTTCAGTTCACCTCCAGCTCCCGGCAGGAGCACCAATCAGCTGGACCCAATCAGTCTCTCTGCCGGCATCCAGCCGCCTCTTAGGGACTTTTTTGCCTCTTTTGGGTAAGGAAAGAATAGGGCCTTAGGTTTGAACCATTTTGGGGTTAGAATAGAGTAAGGTGAACCTAAGGCTGCATTCTGATGACTTTACCCTAAAATAACAAAAATAGTCTTTCATACTTGGGAAAGCCTGACCTTTCTGCCCTCTTTTGGGTAAAGAAAGATACGGCCTGACTTTTGACCCATTTTGGGGTTAGAAAAGAGTTAGGTCGACGTAAGGCTGCATTCTGATGACTTTGGCCCCAAAATGACCAACACAGTTTGTGTATGTTAGGAAAGCCGACTGTTTTGCCCTCTTTGGGGTAAGGTTTATTTCCTGTGTGGCTGCTATTCCTGCCTTGTCCACTGGAGGGCACTGCTTTCTGTCCCATAGCATTAGCACTAGGCCATCATAGGCCTTTTTAACTCGTGTTTAAGTGTTTTGAAGCAGGTTTCCTTCTCTGTGCTGTTCTGCAGCCTTGGGCCTCCCGTTGCTCTATTATGATTAATATCAAGGCTTCTAATAATGTAATAATAATAATAAAGTCATTCTGAGACTTTGCCCCCCAATAACCAACATAGTCTTTCATACCTTAGGAAAGCCTGACATTTTGCCCTTATGGGTAAGGAGAGACTACGGCCTGACTTTTGACCACTTTGCGGTTAGGAAACAGTTAGGTCGACGTATAAGGCTGCATTCTGATGACTTTGCCCCCCCAAATACAAACATAGTCTTTCATGTCTTGGGAAAGCCTGACTTTTTTGCCCTCTTTTGGGTAAGGAGAGACTACGGCCTGACTTTTGACCCATTTTGCAGTTAGAGGAGAGTTAGGTCGAGGTTTAGCCGCATTCTGAGACTTTGTCCCAAAATGACCAACGCAAGTGACCAACACATGTTAGGAAAGCCTGAATTTTTTGCCCTCTTGGGGGTAAGTTTATTTCCTTGGGTGGCTGCTATTCAAAACAACACAGGAGCGCAGTCTTTGTGCCCTGTGTTATTATGGTCGCCTGAGTCCCTTTCAGGCTGCTATACATAAAATAATCACAGTTAGGGCACCCTTTCATGCCCTGTGCTATAGATGGTTTGTAGTCATGGTCAGGCCGCTATGCCAATATAACCAAGGTAGGCTCTCTTTACATGCCCTGTGCTATAGATGGTCTTTGTAGTCCCTTTCTGGCGTATGGCCAAAACCACAGGAGGGCACTCTTTGCATGCCCTCAGGGCATGCTCTTTTGTTCCTTTACTGAATTACTTTTCCTTTGCACTGTAAATGTATGATAAATTTATCCATGTTTATTAATATGCACCACTACCAGCTAGTTCAGGGGTCTTCAAACTTGGCACTTTAAAGACTTGTGGACTTCAACTCCCAGGATTCCTCAGCCCTCATGGCTGGTTGAGGAATTCTGGGAGTTGAAGTCCACAGGTCTAAAAGTTGCTAAGTCTGTAGACTCCTGAGTTAGCTGGTTTGCCCTTCTGAGCTCTTCCATGTGCACACAAACACCCCCCAATCCCTTCCCTGTACCCTTAAAGTCACAGAAATCAAGTGCAATGCAAGTAAATAAAGAAACAGAAAGTGTTTTTTTTCTCTTTAACTGCCTCAGGCGTGTCACGTGTCACAATGTTGGAAATCTGTTCTGGAAGGTTCCGGCAATTCCGAAAAGCTTTAGCTTTTAATTAAGCCTGTTTACTTTCAAAGAAAACTTTGTAAAAGCCACAGACAGACTGAATTAAAGGGGGTAAAACTAATTACATTTGTTTTAAGCGATTAAACCTTTCCTGGTGTCTTTTTTCCCCTTTCCCCACCCAAACCACATTCTTTTTTACCCTCTCCTCTCTCCCCCTCCCTTTTCTTCAGTTCACCTCCAGCTCCCGGCAGGAGCACCAATCAGCTGGACCCAATCAGTCTCTCCTGCCGGCATCCAACCGCCTCCTTAGGGACTTTTTTGCCCTCTTTTGGGTAAGGAAGGAATAGGGCCTTAGGTTTGACCCATTTTGGGGTTAGAATAGAGTAAGGTGAACCTAAGGCTGCATTCTGATGACTTTACCCCTAAAATAACAAAAATAGTCTTTCATATCTTGGGAAAGCCTGAATTTTCTGCCCTCTTTTGGGTAAAGAAAGACTACGGCCTGACTTTTGACCCATTTTGGGGTTAGAAAAGAGTTAGGTCGACGTAAGGCTGCATTCTGATGACTTTGCCCCCAAAATGACCAACACAGGTTGTGATATGTTAGGAAAGCCTGACTTTTTTGCCCTCTTTTGGGTAAGGTTTTATTTCTTGTGTGGCTGCTTATTCCTGCCTTGTCCACTGGAGGGCACTGCTTCGCTTCCCATAGCATTGTAGCACTTAGGCCTCATAGGCCTTTTAACTAGGTTTAAGTGTTTGGAAGGGTTTCCTTCTTCTGTGACTGTCTGCAGCCCTGGGGACTCACGTTGCTCTCTATTATGATTAATATCAAGGTTCTAATAATGTAATAATAATAATAAAGTCATTCTGATGACTTTTGCCCCCAAATAAACCAACAAGTCTTCATACTTAGGGAAAGCTGACATTTTGCCCTCTTCTGCGGTAAGGAGAGACTACAGCCATGACTTTGACCCACTTTGCGGTTAGGAAACAGTTAGGTCGACGTAAGGCTGCATTCTGATGACTTTGCCCCCCGAAATAACAAACATAGTCTTTCATGTCTTGGGAAAGCCTGACTTTTTTGCCCTCTTTTGGGTAAGGAGAGACTACGGCCTGACTTTTGACCCATTTTGCAGTTAGAGGAGAGTTAGGTCGAGGTTTAGCCGCATTCTGATGACTTTGTCCCAAAATGACCAATGCAGTGACCAACACATGTTAGGAAAGCCTGACTTTTTTGCCCTCTTTGGGGTAAGGTTATTTCCTTGGGTGGCTGCTATTCCAAAACAACCACAGGAGCGCAGTCTTTGCGTGCCCTGTGTTATATATGGTCGCTGTAGTCCCTTTCAGGCTGCTATACATAAAAATATCACAGTAGGGCCACCCTTTTCAGCCTGTGCTATAGATGGTCTTTGTACTCATGTCGCCGCTATGGCCAAAATAACCACAGGAATGCACAGTTTGCAAGCCCTTGCTATAGATGGGTCTTGGTAGCCCTTTCTGGACAGTATGGCCAAAATAACCACAGGAGGGCACTCTTCATGCCCTCAGGCTATTGCGTCTTTTGTTCCTTTACTGAATTACTTTTTACTTGCACTGATACAATGTATGATGAATTATCCATGTTTATTAATAGACCACTACCAGCTAGTTCAGGGGCTTCAAACTGCACTTTTAAGACTTGTGGGACTTCAACTCCCAGATTCCTCAGCCCTCATGGCTGGTTGAGGAATTCTGGAGTGAAGTCCACAGGTCTTAAAGTTGCTAAGTCTGTAGACTCCTGAGTTAGTGGTTTGCCCTCTGAGCTCTTCCCACTTTCGTGCACACAAACAACAACCAATCCCTTCACGTACCAGTGTAACTGGACACAGAAATCAAGTGCAATGCAAGAAAATAAAGAAACAGAAAGTCTGCTTTTTTTCTCTTTAACTGCCTCAGGCGTGTCACGTGTCACAATGTTGGAAATCTGTTCTGGAAGGTTCCGGCAATTGCGACAAGCTTTAGCTTTTAATTAAGCCTGTTTACTTTCAAAGAAAACTTTGTAAAAGCCACAGACAGACTGAATTAAAGGGGGTAAAACTATTTACATTTGTTTAAAGCAATTAAACCTTTCCTGGTGTCTTTTTTCCCCTTTCCCCACCCAAACCACGTTCTTTTTTACCCTCTCCTCTCTCCCCCTCCCTTTTCTTCAGTTCACCTCCAGCTCCCCGCAGGAGCACCAATCAGCTGGACCCAATCAGTCTCTCCTGCCGGCATCCAGCCGCCTCCTTAGGGACTTTTTTGCCCTCTTTTGGGTAAGGAAAGAATAGGGCCTTAGGTTTGGACCCATTTTGGGTTAGAATAGAGTAAGGTGAACTAAGGCTGCATTCTGATGACTTTACCCCTAAATAACCAAATAGTCTTTCATATCTTGGGAAAGCCTGACTTTTCTGCCCTCTTTTGGGTAAAGAAGACTACGGCCTGACTTTGACCCTTTGGGGTTAGAAAAGAGTTAGAGACGTAGGCTGCATTCTGATGACTTTGCCCCCAAATGACCACACAGTTTGTGATATGTAGGAAAGCCTGACTGTTTTGCCCTCTTTGGGGTAAGGTTTATTTCCTTGTGTGGCTGCTATTCCTGCCTTGTCCCTGGAGGGCACTGCTTTCTGTCCCATAGCATTAGCACTTAGGCCATCATAGGCCTTTTTAACCGGTTTAAGTGTTTTGAAGCAGGTTTCCTTCTTCTGTGCCTGTTCTGCAGCCCTTGGGCCTCCGTTGCTCTATTATGATTAATATCAAGGCTTCTAATAATGTAATAATAATAATAAAGTCATTCTGATGACTTTGCCCCCCAAATAACAACATAGTCTTTCATACCTTAGAAGCCTGACATTTTTGCCCTCTATGGGTAAGGAGAGACTACGGCCTGACTTTTGACCACTTTGCGGTTAGGAAACAGTTAGGTCGACGTAAGCTGCATTCTGATGACTTTGCCCCCCAAATAACAAACATAGTCTTTCATGTCTTGGAAAGCCTGACTTTTTTGCCCTCTTTTGGGTAAGGAGAGACTACGGCCTGACTTTTGACCCATTTTGCAGTTAGAGGAGAGTTAGGTCGAGGTTTAGCCGCATTCTGATGACTTTGTCCCAAAATGACCAACGCAGTGACCAACACATGTTAGGAAAGCCTGACTTTTTTGCCCTCTTTGGGGTAAGGTTTATTTCCTTGGGTGGCTGCTATTCCAAACAACCACAGGAGCGCAGTCTTTGCGTGCCCTGTTATATATGGTCGCTGTAGTCCCTTTCAGGCTGCTATACAAAATAATCACAGTAGGGCACCCTTTTCATGCCCTGTGCTATAGATGGTCTTTGTAGTCCCTGTCAGGCCGCTATGGCCAAATAACCACAGGAAGGCACCGTTTGCAAGCCCTGTGCTATAGATGGTCTTTGTAGTCCCTTTCTGGCCGCTATGGCCAAAATAACCACAGGAGGGCACTCTTGCATGCCCTCAGGGCTATGCTCTTTTGTTCCTTTACTGAATTACTTTTCCTTTGCACTGATAAATGTATGATGAATTTATCCTGTTTATTAATATGCACCACTACCAGCTAGTTCAGGGGTCTTCAAACTTGGCACTTTTAAGACTGGACTTTCAACTCCGGATTCCTCGCCCTCATGGCTGGTTGAGGAATTCTGGGAGTTGAAGTCCACAGGTCTTAAAGTTGCTAAGTCTGTAGACTCCTGAGTTAGCTGGTTTGCCCTTCTGAGCTCTTCCACGTGCACACAAACACCCCCAATCCTTCCCTGTACCCTTAAAGACACAGAAATCAAGTGCAATGCAAGAAAATAAAGAAACAGAAAGTCTGTTTTTTTCTCTTTAACTGCCTCAGGCGTGTCACGTGTCACAATGTTGGAAATCTGTTCTGGAAGGTTCCGGCAAATTGCGACAAGCTTTAGCTTTTAATTAAGCCTGTTTACTTTCAAAGAAAACTTTGTAAAAGCCACAGACAGACTGAATTAAAGGGGGTAAAACTAATTACATTTGTTTAAAGCGATTAAACCTTTCCTGGTGTCTTTTTTCCCCTTTCCCCACCCAAACCACGTTCTTTTTTTACCCTCTCCTCTCTCCCCTCCCTTTTCTTCAGTTCACCTCCAGCTCCCGGCAGGAGCACCAATCAGCTGACCCATCAGTCTCTCCTGCCGGCATCCAGCCGCCTCCTTAGGGACTTTTTGCCCTCTTTTGGGTAAGGAAAGAATAGGCCTTAGGTTTGACCCATTTTGGGGTTAGAATAGAGTAAGGTGAACCTAAGGCTGCATTCTGATGACTTTACCCTAAATAACAAAATAGTCTTTCATATCTTGGGAAAGCCTGACTTTTCTGCCCTCTTTGGTAAAGGAACGATACGCCTGACTTTTGACCATTTTGGGGTTAGAAAAGAGTAGGTCGACGTAAGGGCTGCATTCTGATGACTTTGCCCCAAATGACCAACACAGTTTTGATATGTTAGGAAAGCCTGACTTTTTTGCCCTCTTTGGGGTAAGTTTATTCCTTGTGTGGCTGTATTCCTGCCTTGTTCCATGGAGAGGCACTGCTTCGTCCTAGCATTAGCACTTAGGCCATCATAGCCTTTTAACGGTTTAAGTGTTTTTGAAGCAGGTTTCCTTCTCTGTGCCTTTAGGCAGCTATTGGCCTCCGTTGCTCTATTATGATTAATACAAGGCTTTATAATGTAAAATAATAATAGTCATTCTGATGACTTTGCCCCCCAATAACCAACTAGTCTTCATACCTAGGAAAGCATGACATTTTTGCCTTATGGGTAAGGAGAGACTACGGTCTGATTTTGAACCCACTTTGGCGGTTAGGAAAGTTAGGTCGACGGTAAGGCTGCATTTGATGCCTGTGCCCCCAAATAACAAACATAGTCTTCACCTTGGGAAAGCATGATTTTTTGCCCTCTTTTGGGTAAGGAGAGACTACGCCTGACTTTGACCCATTTTGCAGTTAGAGGAGATAGGTCGAGGTTTAGCCGCATCTGATGCCTTGTCCCAAAATGACCAACGCAGTGACAACACATGTTAGGAAAGCCTGACTTTGTGCCTCTTTGGGTAGGTTTCCTTGGGTGGCGCATTCCAAAACAACCACAGGAGCGCAGTCTTGCTTGCCCTGTGTTAATATGGTCGCTGTAGTCCCTTCGGCTATACAAAAAAATCACAGTAGGGTTTCACCCTTTTCATGCCCTTGATGCTATAGAGGTCGTAGTCCCTTTCTCACACCACAGGAGGGCACTCTTTGCATGCCCCTAGGCTAGCTCTTTTGTTCCTTTACTGAATTACTTCCTTTGCACTGTAAATGTATGATGAATTATCCTGTTTATTAATATGACCACTACCAGCTAGTTCAGGGGTCTGCAAACCTGGCACTTTTACACTTGTGGACTTCAACTCCAGGATCCTCAGCCACATGCTGGTTGAGGAATTGGGAGTTGAAGTCCACAGGTCTAAAGTTGCTAAGTCTGTGACTCCTGAGTAGCTGGTTTGCCCTTGAGCTCTTCACGTGCACACAAACACCCCCCAACCCTTCCCTGTACCCTTAAAGACACAGAAATCAAGTGCAATCAAGAAAATAAAGAACAGAAAGTCTGTTTTTTCTCTTTAAACTGCCTCAGGCGTGTCACGTGTCACAATGTTGGAATCTGTTCTGGAAGGTTCCGGCAATTGCGACAAGCTTTAGCTTTTAATTAAGCCTGTTTACTTCAAAGAAAACTTGTAAAAGCCACAGACAGACTGAATTAAAGGGGGTAAAACTAATTACATTTGTTTAAAGCGATTAAACCTTTCATGGTGTCTTTTTTTCCCTTTCCCCACCCAAACCACGTTCTTTTTACCCTCTCCTCTCTCCCCCTCCCTTTTCTTCAGTTCACCTCCAGCTCCCGGCAGGAGCACCAATCAGCTGGACCCAATCAGTCTCTCTGCCGGCATCCAGCCGCCTCCTTAGGGACATTTTTGCCCTCTTTTGGGTAAGGAAAGACTAAGGCCTTAGGTTTGACCCATTTTGGGGTTAGAATAGAGTTAGGTGAATCTAAGGCTGCATTCTGATGACTTTGCCCCTAAAATAACAAAAATAGTCTTTCATATCTTGGGAAAGCCTGACTTTTCTGCCCTCTATTGGGTAAAGAAAGACTACGGCCTGACTTTTGACCCATTTTGGGGTTAGAAAAGAGTTTACGTCGCGTTAAGGCTGCATTCTGATGACTTGCACCCAAAATGACCAACACAATTTGTGAATGTTAGGAACGCCTGACTGTTTTGACCTCTTTGGCAGGTAGGTTTATTTCTTGTTGTGGCTTGCTATTCCTACCTGGTCCACTGGAGGGCACTGCTTTCTGTCCCATTAAGCATTAGCACTGTAGGCAATCATAGGCCTTTTTAACTCGGTTTAGTGTTTGAAGCGGTTCCTTCTTCTGTGCGTGGTATGCAGCCCTTGGCCTACCGTTGATCTATATGATTAATATCAGGCTTCTAATAATGTAATAATAATAATAAAGTCATTCTGATGACGTTGCCCCAAAGAACCAACATAGTAATTGCATACCTTAGGAAAGCCTGACATTTTTGCCCTCTATGGGTAAGGAGAGACTACGGCCTGACTTTTGACCCACTTTGCGGTTAGGAAACAGTTAGGTCGACGTAAGGCTGCATTCTGATGACTTTGCCCCCCCAAATAACAAACATAGTCTTTCATGTCTTGGGAAAGCCTGACTTTTTTGCCCTCTTTTGGGTAAGGAGAGAATACGGCCTGACGTTTGACCCATTTTGCAGTTAGAGGAGAGTTAGGTCGAGGTTTAGCCGCATTCTGATGACTTTGTCCCAAAATGACCAACGCAGTGACCAACACATGTTAGGAAAGCCTGACGTTTTTGCCCTCTTTGGGGTAAGGTTTATTTCCTTGGGTGGCTGCTATTCCAAAACAACCACAGGAGCGCAGTCTTTGCGTGCCCTGTGTTATATATGGTCGCTGTAGTCCCTTTCAGGCTGCTATACATAAAATAATCACAGTAGTGCACCCTTTTCATGCCCTGTGCTATAGGATGGTTTGTAGTCATGGTCAGGCCGCTATGCCAATATAACCAAGGTAGGCTCTCTTTACATGCCCTGTGCTATAGATGGTCTTTGTAGTCCCTTTCTGGCGTATGGCCAAAACCACAGGAGGGCACTCTTTGCATGCCCTCAGGGCATGCTCTTTTGTTCCTTTACTGAATTACTTTTCCTTTGCACTGTAAATGTAGGATGAATTTATCCATGTTTATTAATATGCCACTACCAGCTAGTTCAGGGGTCTTCAAACTGGCACTTTTAAGACTTGTGGACTTCAACGTCCCAGGATTCCTCAGCCCTCATGGCTGGTTGAGGAATTCTGGAGTTGAAGTCCCACAGGTCTTAAGTTGCTAAGTCTGTAGACTCCTGGAGTTAGCTGGTTCTTGCCCTTCTGAGATTCTTCCACGTGCACACAAACACCCCCAATCCCTCCCTTGTACCCTTAAGACACAGAAATCAAGTGCAATGCAAGAAAATAAAGAAAGAAACAGAAAGTCTGTTTTTTTCTCTTTAACTGCCTCAGGCGTGTCACGTTGTCAATGTTGGAAAAATCTGTTCTGGAAGGTTCCGGCAATTGCGACAAGCTTTAGCTTTTAATTAAGCCTGTTTACTTTCAAAGAAAACTTTGTAAAAGCCACAGACAGACTGAATAAAGGGGGGTAAAACTAATTACATTTGTTTAAAGCGATTAAACCTTTCCTGGTGTCTTTTTACCCCTTTCCCCACCCAAACCACGTTCTGTTTTACCCCTCTCCTCTCTCCCCCTCCCTTTTCTTCAGTTCACCTCCAGCTCCCGGCAGGAGCACCAATCAGCTGGACCCAATCAGTCTCTCCTGCCGGTATCCAGCCGCCCTTAGGGAATTTTTTGCCCTCTTTTGGGTAAGGAAAGAATAGGGCTTAGGTTTGACCATTTTGGGGTTAGAATAGAGTAAGGTGAACCTAAGGCTGCATCTGATGACTTTACCCCTTAAAATAACAAAAATAGTCTTTCATATCTTGGGAAAGCCGACTTTTTGCCTCTTTGGGAAAGAAAGACTACGGCCAGGACTTTTGACCATTTTGGGGTTAGTAAAAGAGATTAGGTCGACAGTAAGGCTGCATTCTGATGACTTTAGCCCCCAAAATGACCAACACAGTTTGTGATATGTTAGGAAAGCCTGACTTTGTTTGCCCTCTTTGGGGTAAGGTTTATTTCCTTGTGTGGCTGTATTCCTGCATTGTCCACTGGAGGGCACTGCTTTCTGTCCCATAGCATTAGCACTTAGGCCATCATAGGCCTTTTTAACTCGGTTTAAGTGTTTTGAAGGAGGTTTCCTTCTTCTGTGCCTGTTCTGCAGCCCTTGGGCCTCCCGTTGCTCTATTATGATTAATATCAAGGCTTCTAATAATGTAATAATAATAATAAAGTCATTCTGATGACTTTGCCCCCCAAATAACCAACCTAGTCTTTCATACCTTAGGAAAGCCTGACATTTTTGCCCTCTATGGGTAAGGAGAGACTACGGCCTGACTTTTGACCCACTTTGCGGTTAGGAAACAGTTAGGTCGATGTAAGGCTGCATTCTGATGACTTTGCCCCCCCAAATAACAAACATAGTCTTTCATGTCTTGGGAAAGCCTGACTTTTTTGCCCTCTTTTGGGTAAGGAGAGACTACGGCCTGACTTTTGACCCATTTTGCAGTTAGAGGAGAGTTAGGTCGAGGTTTAGCCGCATTCTGATGACTTTGTCCCAAAATGACCAACGCAGTGACCAACACATGTTAGGAAAGCCTGACTTTTTTGCCTTCTTTGGGGTAAGGTTTATTTCCTTGGGTGGCTGCTATTCCAAAATAACCACAGAAGCGCAGTCTTTGCGTGCCCTGTGTTATATAGCTGTAGTCCCTTTCAGGCTGCTATACATAAAATAATCACAGTAGGGCACCCTTTTCATGCCCTGTGCTATAGATGGTCTTTGTAGTCCTGTCAGGCCGCTATGCCCAAAATAACCACAGGTAGGCTCTCTTTACATGCCCTGTGCTATAGATGGTCTTTGTAGTCCCTTTCTGGCCGCTATGGCCAAAATAACCACAGGAGGGCACTCTTTGCATGCCTTCAGGCTATGCTCTTTTGTTCCTTTACTGAATTACTTTTTCCTTTGCACTGATAAATGTATGATGAATTTATCCTGTTTATTAATATGCACCACTACCAGCTAGTTCAGGGGTCTTCAAACTTGGCACTTTTAAGACTGGACTTTCAACTCCGGATTCCTCGCCCTCATGGCTGGTTGAGGAATTCTGGGAGTTGAAGTCCACAGGTCTTAAAGTTGCTAAGTCTGTAGACTCCTGAGTTAGCTGGTTTGCCCTTCTGAGCTCTTCCACGTGCACACAAACACCCCCAATCCTTCCCTGTACCCTTAAAGACACAGAAATCAAGTGCAATGCAAGAAAATAAAGAAACAGAAAGTCTGTTTTTTTCTCTTTAACTGCCTCAGGCGTGTCACGTGTCACAATGTTGGAAATCTGTTCTGGAAGGTTCCGGCAAATTGCGACAAGCTTTAGCTTTTAATTAAGCCTGTTTACTTTCAAAGAAAACTTTGTAAAAGCCACAGACAGACTGAATTAAAGGGGGTAAAACTAATTACATTTGTTTAAAGCGATTAAACCTTTCCTGGTGTCTTTTTTCCCCTTTCCCCACCCAAACCACGTTCTTTTTTTACCCTCTCCTCTCTCCCCTCCCTTTTCTTCAGTTCACCTCCAGCTCCCGGCAGGAGCACCAATCAGCTGACCCATCAGTCTCTCCTGCCGGCATCCAGCCGCCTCCTTAGGGACTTTTTGCCCTCTTTTGGGTAAGGAAAGAATAGGCCTTAGGTTTGACCCATTTTGGGGTTAGAATAGAGTAAGGTGAACCTAAGGCTGCATTCTGATGACTTTACCCTAAATAACAAAATAGTCTTTCATATCTTGGGAAAGCCTGACTTTTCTGCCCTCTTTGGTAAAGGAACGATACGCCTGACTTTTGACCATTTTGGGGTTAGAAAAGAGTAGGTCGACGTAAGGGCTGCATTCTGATGACTTTGCCCCAAATGACCAACACAGTTTTGATATGTTAGGAAAGCCTGACTTTTTTGCCCTCTTTGGGGTAAGTTTATTCCTTGTGTGGCTGTATTCCTGCCTTGTTCCATGGAGAGGCACTGCTTCGTCCTAGCATTAGCACTTAGGCCATCATAGCCTTTTAACGGTTTAAGTGTTTTTGAAGCAGGTTTCCTTCTCTGTGCCTTTAGGCAGCTATTGGCCTCCGTTGCTCTATTATGATTAATACAAGGCTTTATAATGTAAAATAATAATAGTCATTCTGATGACTTTGCCCCCCAATAACCAACTAGTCTTCATACCTAGGAAAGCATGACATTTTTGCCTTATGGGTAAGGAGAGACTACGGTCTGATTTTGAACCCACTTTGGCGGTTAGGAAAGTTAGGTCGACGGTAAGGCTGCATTTGATGCCTGTGCCCCCAAATAACAAACATAGTCTTCACCTTGGGAAAGCATGATTTTTTGCCCTCTTTTGGGTAAGGAGAGACTACGCCTGACTTTGACCCATTTTGCAGTTAGAGGAGATAGGTCGAGGTTTAGCCGCATCTGATGCCTTGTCCCAAAATGACCAACGCAGTGACAACACATGTTAGGAAAGCCTGACTTTGTGCCTCTTTGGGTAGGTTTCCTTGGGTGGCGCATTCCAAAACAACCACAGGAGCGCAGTCTTGCTTGCCCTGTGTTAATATGGTCGCTGTAGTCCCTTCGGCTATACAAAAAAATCACAGTAGGGTTTCACCCTTTTCATGCCCTTGATGCTATAGAGGTCGTAGTCCCTTTCTCACACCACAGGAGGGCACTCTTTGCATGCCCCTAGGCTAGCTCTTTTGTTCCTTTACTGAATTACTTCCTTTGCACTGTAAATGTATGATGAATTATCCTGTTTATTAATATGACCACTACCAGCTAGTTCAGGGGTCTGCAAACCTGGCACTTTTACACTTGTGGACTTCAACTCCAGGATCCTCAGCCACATGCTGGTTGAGGAATTGGGAGTTGAAGTCCACAGGTCTAAAGTTGCTAAGTCTGTGACTCCTGAGTAGCTGGTTTGCCCTTGAGCTCTTCACGTGCACACAAACACCCCCCAACCCTTCCCTGTACCCTTAAAGACACAGAAATCAAGTGCAATCAAGAAAATAAAGAACAGAAAGTCTGTTTTTTCTCTTTAAACTGCCTCAGGCGTGTCACGTGTCACAATGTTGGAATCTGTTCTGGAAGGTTCCGGCAATTGCGACAAGCTTTAGCTTTTAATTAAGCCTGTTTACTTCAAAGAAAACTTGTAAAAGCCACAGACAGACTGAATTAAAGGGGGTAAAACTAATTACATTTGTTTAAAGCGATTAAACCTTTCATGGTGTCTTTTTTTCCCTTTCCCCACCCAAACCACGTTCTTTTTACCCTCTCCTCTCTCCCCCTCCCTTTTCTTCAGTTCACCTCCAGCTCCCGGCAGGAGCACCAATCAGCTGGACCCAATCAGTCTCTCCTGCCGGCATCCAGCCGCCTACTTAGGGACTTTTTTGCCCTCTTTTGGGTAAGGAAAGACTAGGGCCTTAGGTTTGACCCATTTTGGGGTTAGAATAGAGTAAGGTGAACCTAAGGCTGCATTCTGATGACTTTGCCCCTAAAATAACAAAAACAGTCTTTCATATCTTGGGAAAGCCTGACTTTTCTGCCCTCTTTTGGGTAAAGAAAGACTACGGCCTGACTTTTGACCCATTTTGGGGTTAGAAAAGAGTTAGGTCGACGTAAGGCTGCATTCTGATGACTTTGCCCCCAAAATGACCAACACAGTTTGTGATATGTTAGGAAAGCCTGACTTTTTTGCCCTCTTTGGGGTAAGGTTTATTTCCTTGTTTGGCTGCTATTCCTGCCTTGTCCCCTGGAGGGCACTGCTTTCTGTCCCATAGCATTAGCACTTAGGCCATCAAAGGCCTTTTTAACTCGGTTTAAGTGTTTTGAAGCAGGTTTCCTTCTTCTGTGCCTGTTCTGCAGCCCTTGGGCCTCCCGTTGCTCTATTATGATTAATATCAAGGCTTCTAATAATGTAATAATAATAATAAAGTCATTCTGATGACTTTGCTCCCAAATAACCAACAAGTCTTTTCAACCTAGGAAAGCCTGAACATTTTTTGCCTCCTATGGTTAATGACGAGGACTCACGTGCCTGACTTTGACCACTTTGCGTTAGGAAAAACAGTTAGGCGACGTAAGGCTGCATTCTGATTGACTTTTGCCCCCCCAAATAACAAACATAGTCTTTCATGTCTTGGGAAAGCCTGACTTTTTTGCCCTCTTTTGCGTAAGGAGAGACTACGGCCTGACTTTTGACCCATTTTGCAGTTAGAGGAGAGTTAGGTCGAGGTTTAGCCGCATTCTGATGACTTTGTTCCAAAATGACCAACGCAGTGACCAACACATGTTAGGAAAGCCTGACTTTTTTGCCCTCTTTGGGGTAAGGTTTATTTCCTTGGGTGGCTGCTATTCCAAAACAACCACAGGAGCGCAATCTTTGCGTGCCCTGTGTTATATATGGTCGCTGTAGTCCCTTTCAGGCTGATATACATAAAATAACCACAGTAGGGCACCCTTTTCATGCCCTGTGCTATAGATGGTCTTTGTAGTCCCTGTCAGGCCGCTATGGCCAAAATAACCACAGGAAGGCACCGTTTGCAAGCCCTGTGCTATAGATGGTCTTTGTAGTCCCTTTCTGGCCGCTATGTCCAAAATAACCACAGGAGGGCACTCTTTGCAGGCATCAGGCTATGCTCTTTTGTCCTTTTACTGAATACCTTCTTCCTTGCACTGATAAATGTATGATGAATTTATCCATGTTTATTAATATGCCACCACTACAAAGCTAGTCCAGGGGTCTTCCAAACCTGGCACTTTAAGCCTTGTGGACTGCAATCCCAGGATTTCCTCAGGCCCTCATGGCTGGTTGAGGGGGGGGGGGAAAAATTCTGGGAGTTGAAGTCCACAGGTCTTAAAGTTGCTAAGTCTGTAGGACCCCCTGAGTTAGCTGAGTATGCCCTTCGAGCCTTCAGTGCACACAAACACCCCACAATCCCTTCCCTGTACCCTTAAAGACACAGAAATCAAGTGCAATGCAAGAAAATAAAGAAACAGAAACTCCGTTTTTTTTCTCTTTAACTGCCTCAGGCGTGTCACGTGTCACAATGTTGCAAATCTGTTCTGGAAGGTTCTGGAAGGTTCCGGCAATTGCGAAAAGCTTTAGCTTTTAATTAAGCCTGTTTACTTTCAAAGGAAACTTTGTAAAAGCCACAGACAGACTGAATTAAAGGGGGTAAAACTAATTAAATTTGTTTAAAGCGTTTAAACCTTCCTGGGTGCCTTTTTTCCCCTTTACCCCACCAAAAACACGTTATTTTTACCCTCTCCTCTCCGCCCCTCCCTTTTACTTCAGTTCACCTCCAGCTTCCGGAAGGGGAGCATCCAATCAGCGGGAACCAATATCTCTCCTGCCGGCATCCAGCCGCCTCCTTAGGACTTTTTTGACCTCTTTTGGGTAAGGAAAGAATAAAATAGGGCATTAGGTTTGACCAATTTTGGGGTAGAATAGAGGTAAGGTGAACCGTAAGGCTGCATTCTGATGACTTTGCCCCCCCAAATAACAAACATAGTCTTTCACGTCTTGGGAAAGCCTGACTTTTTTGCCCTCTTTTGGGTAAGGAGAGACTACGGCCTGACTTTTGAACCATTTTGCGGTTAGAGGAGAGTTAGGTCGAGGTAATGCCGCATTCTGATGACTTTGTCCCCAAAATGACCAACGCAGTGACCAACACATTTTAGGAAAGCCTGACTTTTTTGCCCTCTTTGAGGCAAGGTTTATTTCCTTGGGTGGCTGCTATTCGCCTTTGTCACTGGAGGGCATGCTTTCTGTCCCCATAGCATTAGCACTTATGGCATCATAGGCCTTTCTTAACTCGGTTTAAGTGTTTTGAAGCAGCGTTTTCCTTCTTTCTGTGCATGTTCTGCAGCCCTTGGGCCTCCCGTTGCTCTATTAGAGAGTAATATCAGGCTTCTAATAATGTAATAATAATAATAAAAGTCATTCTGATGACTTTGCCCCCAAACAACAACTAGTTTTCATACTTCGGAAAGCTGACATTTGCCCTTATGGGTAAGGAGAGGATACGGCTGACTTTTGACCCACTTGCGGTTAGGAAACAGTTAAGGTTGACGTTCAAAAGGCTGCATTTGAGACTTCGACCCCCCAAATAACAAACATAGTCATTCATGTCTGGGAAAGCTGACTGTTTTGCCCTCTTTTGGGTAAGGAGAGACTACGGCCTGACTTTTGACCCATTTTGCAGTTAGAGGTGAGTTAGGTCGAGGTTTAGCCGCATTCTGATGACTTTGTCCCAAAATGACCAACGCAGTGACCAACACATGTTAGGAAAGCCTGACTTTTTTGCCCTCTTTGGGGTAAGGTTTATTTCCTTGGGTGGCTGCTATTCCAAAACAACCACAGGAGCGCAGTCTTTGCGTGCCCTGTGTTATATATGTTCGCTGTAGTCCCTTTCAGGCTGCTATACATAAAATAATCACAGTAGGGCACCCTTTTCATGCCCTGTGCTATAGATGGTCTTTGTAGTCCTGTCAGGCCGCTATGCCCAAAATAACCACAGTAGGGCACCCTTTTCATGCCCTGTGCTATAGATGGTCTTTGTAGTCCCTGTCAGGCCGCTATGGCCAAAATAACCACAGGAAGGCACTCTTTGCATGCCCTCAGGCTATGCTCTTTTGTTCCTTTACTGAATACTTTTCCTTGCACTGATAAATGTATGATGAATTTATCCATGATGTATTAATAGCACCCCACTACAAGCTAGTTCAGGGGTCTTCAAACCTGGCAATTTTAAGACTTGTGGACTTAAAATCCCAGGATTACTCAGCCCTCAGGGCTGGTTGAGGAATTCTGGGAGTTGAAGTTCCACAGGTCTTAAAGCTTGCAAGTAGGTAGAATCAGAGTTAGAATGGTTGACATTCTGAGCTCTTCCACGTGCACACAAAACACCCCCAATCCTTCCCTGTACCCTTAAAGAACAGAAATCAGTTCAATGCAAGAAAAATAAAGAAACAGAAAGTCTTTTTTTCTCTTTAACTGCCTCAGTGCGGGTCACGTTGTTCACAATGTTGGAAAGCTGTTCTGGAAGGTTCCCGGCAAATTGCGACAAGATTTCGCTTTTAATTAAGACTGTTTACTTTCAAAGAAAAGAAAAACTTTGTAAAAGCCACAGACAGACTGAATTAAAGGGGGTAAAACTAATTACATTTGTTTAAAGCGATTAAACCTTTCTTGGTGTCTTTTTTCCCCTTTCCCCACCCAAACCACGTTCTTTTATACCCTCTCTTCTCTCCCCCCTCCCTTTTCTTCAGTTCACCTCCAGCTCCCGGCAGGAGCACCAATCAGCTGGACCCAATCAGTCTCTCCTGCCGGCATCCAGACGCCTCCTTAGGGACTTTTTTGCCCTCTTTTGGGTAAGGAAGGAATAGGGCCTTAGGTTTGACCCATTTTGGGGTTAGAATAGAGTAAGGTGAACCTAAGGCTGCATTCTGATGACTTTACCCCTAAAATAACAAAAATAGTCTTTCATATCTTGGGAAAGCCTGACTTTTCTGCCCTCTTTTGGGTAAAGAAAGACTACGGCCTGACTTTTGACCCATTTTGGGGTTAAAAAAGAGTTAGGTCGACGTAAGGCTGCATTCTGATGACTTTGCCCCCAAAATGACCAACCCAGTTTGTGATATGTTAGGAAAGCCTGACTTTTTTGCCCTCTTTGGGGTAAGGTTTATTTCCTTGTGTGGCTGCTATTCCTGCCTTGTCCCCTGGAGGGCACTGCTTTCTGTCCCATAGCATTAGCACTTAGGCAATCATAGGCCTTTTAAACTCGGTTTAAGTGTTTTGAAGCAGGTTTCCTTCTTCTGTGCCTGTTCTGCAGCCCTTGGGCCTCCCGTTGCTCTATTATGATTAATATCAAGGCTTCTAATAATGTAATAATAATAAGTCATTCTGATGACTTTGCCCCCCAAATAACCAACATAGTCTTTCATACCTTAGGAAAGCCTGACATTTTTGCCCTCTATGGGTAAGGAGAGACTACGGCCTGACTTTTGACCCACTTTGCGGTTAGGAAACAGTTAGGTCGACGTAAGGCTGCATTCTGATGACTTTGCCCCCCGAAATAACAAACATAGTCTTTCATGTCTTGGGAAAGCCTGACTTTTTTGCCCTCTTTTGGGTAAGGAGAGACTACGGCCTGACTTTTGACCCATTTTGCAGTTAGAGGAGAGTTAGGTCGAGGTTTAGCCGCATTCTGATGACTTTGTCCCAAAATGACCAATGCAGTGACCAACACATGTTAGGAAAGCCTGACGTTTTTGCCCTCTTTGGGGTAAGGTTTATTTCCTTGGGTGGCTGCTATTCCAAAACAACCACAGGAGCGCAGTCTTTGCGTGCCCTGTGTTATATATGGTCACTGTAGTCCCTTTCAGGCTGCTATACATAAAATAATCACAGTAGGGCACCCTTTTCATGCCCTGTGCTATAGATGGTCTTTGTAGTCCCTGTCAGGCCGCTATGGCCAAAATAACCACAGGAAGGCACTGTTTGCAAGCCCTGTGCTATAGATGGTCTTCGTAGTCCCTTTACGGCCGCTATGGCCAAAATAACCACAGGAGGGCACTCTTTGCATGCCCTCAGGCTATGCTCTTTTGTTCCTTTACTGAATTACTTTTCCTTTGCACTGATAAATGTATGATGAATTTATCCATGTTTATTAATATGCCCCCACTACATAGTAGTTCAGGGGTCTTCAAAACTCGGCACTTTTAAGACTTGTGGACTCAACTCCCAGGATTCCTCCAGACCTCATGGCTGGTTGAGGAATTCTGGGAGTTGAAGTCACAGGTCTTAAAGTGCTAAGTCTGGTAGACTCCTGAGTTAGCTGGTTTGCCCTTCGAGTCTCTTACACGTTGCACACAACAAACCACGATATCCATTACTGTAACCTTAAAGACACAGAACAAGTGCAATGCAAAGAAAATAACGAAACAGAAAAGTCTGTTTTTCTTCTCTTTAACTGCCTCAGTGGTGTCACGTGTCACAATTTGGAAATTCTGTTCTGGAAGGTTCCGGCAATTGCGACAAGCTTTAGCTTTTAATTAAGCTTGTTTACTTTCAAAGAAAACTTTGTAAAAGCCACAGACAGACTGAATTAAAGGGGGTAAAACTAATTACATTTGTTTAAAGCGTTTATACCTTTCCTGGTGTCTTTTTTCCCCTTTCCCCACCCAAACCACGTTCTTTTTTACCCTCTCCTTTCTCCCCCTCCCTTTTCTTCAGTTCACCTCCAGCTCCCGGCAGGAGCACCAATCAGCTGGACCCAATCAGTCTCCCTGCCGGCATCCAGCCGCCTCCTTAGGGACTTTTTTGCCCTCTTTTGGGTAAGGAAAGAATAGGGCCTTAGGTTTGACCCATTTTGGGGTTAGAATAGAGTAAGGTGAACCTAAGGCTGCATTCTGATGACTTTACCCCTAAAATAACAAAAATAGTCTTTCATATCTTGGGAAAGCCTGACTTTTCTGCCCTCTTTTGGGTAAAGAAAGACTACGGCCGGACTTTTGACCCATTTTGGGGTTAGAAAAGAGTTAGGTCGACGTAAGGCTGCATGCTGATGACTTTGCCCCCAAAATGACCAACACAGTTTGTGATATGTTAGGAAAGCCTGACTGTTTTGCCCTCTTTGGGGTAAGGTTTATTTCCTTGTGTGGCTGCTATTCCTGCCTTGTCCACTGGAGGGCACTGCTTTCTGTCCCATAGCATTAGCACTTAGGCCATCATAGGCCTTTTTAACTCGGTTTAAGTGTTTTGAAGCAGGTTTCCTTCTTCTGTGCCTGTACTGCAGCCCTTGGGCTCCCGTTGCTCTAGTATGATTAATATCAAGGCTTCTAGTAATGTAATAATAATAATAAAGTCATTCTGATGACTTTGCCCCCCAAATAACCAACATAGTCTTTCATACCTTAGGAAAGCCTGACATTTTTGCCCTCTATGGGTAAGGAGAGACTACGGCCTGACTTTTGACCCACTTTGCGGTTAGGAAACAGTTAGGTCGACGTAAGGCTGCATTCTGATGACTTTGCCCCCCAAAATAACAAACATAGTCTTTCATGTCTTGGGAAAGCCTGACTTTTTTGCCCTCTTTTGCGTAAGGAGAGACTACGGCCTGACTTTTGACCCATTTTGCAGTTAGAGGAGACTTAGGTCGAGGTTTAGCCGCATTCTGATGACTTTGTCCCAAAATGACCAACGCAGTGACCAACACATGTTAGGAAAGCCTGACTTTTTTGCCCTCTTTGGGGTAAGGTTTATTTCCTTGGGTGGCTGCTATTCCAAAACAACCACAGGAGCGCAGTCTTTGCGTGCCCTGTGTTATATATGGTCGCTGTAGTCCCTTTCAGGCTGCTATACATAAAATAACCACAGTAGGGCACCCTTTTCATGCCCTGTGCTATAGATGGTCTTTGTAGTCCCTGTCAGGCCGCTATGGCCAAAATAACCACAGGAAGGCAACGTTTGCAAGCACTGTGCTATAGATGGTCTTTGTAGTCCCTTTCTGGCCGCTATGGCCAAAATAACCACAGGAGGGCACTCTTTGCATGCCCTCAGGCTATGCTCTTTTGTTCCTTTACTGAATTACTTTTCCTTTGCACTGATAAATGTATGATGAATTTATCCATGTTTATTAATATGCACCACTACCAGCTAGTTCAGGGGTCTTCAAACCTGGCACTTTTAAGACTTGTGGACTTCAACTCCCAGGATTCCTCAGCCCTCATGGCTGGTTGAGGAATTCTGGTAGTTGAAGTCCACAGGTCTTAAAGTTGCCTAAGTCTGTAGACTCCTGGAGTTAGCTGGTTCTTGCCCTTCTGAGATTCTTCCACGTGCACACAAACACCCCCAATCCCTCCCTTGTACCCTTAAGACACAGAAATCAAGTGCAATGCAAGAAAATAAAGAAAGAAACAGAAAGTCTGTTTTTTTCTCTTTAACTGCCTCAGGCGTGTCACGTTGTCAATGTTGGAAAAATCTGTTCTGGAAGGTTCCGGCAATTGCGACAAGCTTTAGCTTTTAATTAAGCCTGTTTACTTTCAAAGAAAACTTTGTAAAAGCCACAGACAGACTGAATAAAGGGGGGTAAAACTAATTACATTTGTTTAAAGCGATTAAACCTTTCCTGGTGTCTTTTTACCCCTTTCCCCACCCAAACCACGTTCTGTTTTACCCCTCTCCTCTCTCCCCCTCCCTTTTCTTCAGTTCACCTCCAGCTCCCGGCAGGAGCACCAATCAGCTGGACCCAATCAGTCTCTCCTGCCGGTATCCAGCCGCCCTTAGGGAATTTTTTGCCCTCTTTTGGGTAAGGAAAGAATAGGGCTTAGGTTTGACCATTTTGGGGTTAGAATAGAGTAAGGTGAACCTAAGGCTGCATCTGATGACTTTACCCCTTAAAATAACAAAAATAGTCTTTCATATCTTGGGAAAGCCGACTTTTTGCCTCTTTGGGAAAGAAAGACTACGGCCAGGACTTTTGACCATTTTGGGGTTAGTAAAAGAGATTAGGTCGACAGTAAGGCTGCATTCTGATGACTTTAGCCCCCAAAATGACCAACACAGTTTGTGATATGTTAGGAAAGCCTGACTGTTTTGCCCTCTTTGGGGTAAGGTTTATTTCCTTGTGTGGCTGCTATTCTTGCCTTGTCCACTGGAGGGCACTGCTTTCTGTCCCATAGCATTAGCACTTAGGCCATCATAGGCCTTTTTAACTCGGTTTAAGTGTTTTGAAGCAGGTTTCCTTCTTCTGTGCCTGTTCTGCAGCCCTTGGGCCTCCCATTGCTCTATTATGATTAATATCAAGGCTTCTAATAATGTAATAATAATAATAGTCATTCTGATGACTTTGCCCCCCAAATAACCAACATAGTCTTTCATACCTTAGGAAAGCCTGACATTTTTGCCCTCTATGGGTAAGGAGAGACTACGGCCTCATGATTTTGACCCCACTTTGCGGTTAGGAAAGTTAGGTCGACGTAAGGCTGCATTCTGATGACTTTGCCCCCCCAAATAACAAACAGAGTCTTTCATGTCTTGGGAAAGCCTGACTTTTTTGCCCTCTTTTGCGTAAGGAGAGACTACGGCCTGACTTTTGACCCATTTTGCAGTTAGAGGAGAGTTAGGTCGAGGTTTAGCCGCATTCTGATGACTTTGTCCCAAAATGACCAACGCAGTGACCAACACATGTTAGGAAAGCCTGACTTTTTTGCCCTCTTTGGGGTAAGGTTTATTTCCTTGGGTGGCTGCTATTCCAAAACAACCACAGGAGCGCAATCTTTGCGTGCCCTGTGTTATATATGGTCGCTGTAGTCCCTTTCAGGTGCTATACAAAAATGTAAGCACAGTAGGGCACTATTTCATGAACTGTGCTATAGATGGCTTCTTGTAGTCACTTGTCAGGCGCTATGCCAAAATAACACAGGACGGCACCCGTTGCAAGCCCTGTGCTATAGATGGTCTTTGTAGTCCCTTTCTGGCCGCTATGGCCAAAATAACCACAGGAGGGCACTCTTTTCATGCCCTCATGCTATGCTCTTTTGTTCCTTTACTGAATTACTTTTCCTTTGCACTGATAAATGTATGATAAATTTATCCATGTTTATTAATATGCACCACTACCAGCTAGTTCAGGGGTCTTCAAACCTGGCACTTTTAAGACTTGTGGACTTCAACTCCCAGGATTCCTCAGCCCTCATGGCTGGTTGAGGAATTCTGGGAGTTGAAGTCCACAGGTCTTAAAGTTGCTAAGTCTGTAGACTCCTGAGTTAGCTGGTTTGCCCTTCTGAGCTCTTCCACGTGCACACAAACACCCCCCAATCCCTTCCCTGTACCCTTAAAGACACAGCAATCAAGTGCAATGCAAGAAAATAAAGAAACAGAAAGTATGTTTGTTGTCTCTTTGAAACTGCTCAGGCGTGTTCACGTGTCACCAATGTCGGACATCTGTTCTGGAAGGTTCCGCAATGCGACAAGCTTTAGCTTTAATTAAGACCTGTTTACTTCAAAGAAAAACTTGTAAAAGCCAACAGACAGACTGAATTTAAAGGGGGTAAAACTAATTACATTTCTTTAAAGCGATTAAACCTTTCCTGGTGTCTTTTTTCCCCTTTCCCCACCCAAACCACCTTCTTTTATACCCTCTCCTCTCTCCCCCCTCCCTTTTCTTCAGTTCACCCCCAGCTCCCGGCAGGAGCACCACTCAGCTGGACCCAATCAGTCTCTCCTGCCGGCATCCAGCCGCCTCCTTAGGGACTTTTTTGCCCTCTTTTGGGTAAGGAAAGACTAGGGCCTTAGGTTTGACCCATTTTGGGGTTAGAATAGAGTAAGGTGAACCTAAGGCTGCATTCTGATGACTTTGCCCCTAAAATAACAAAAATAGTCTTTCATATCTTGGGAAAGCCTGACTTTTCTGCCCTCTTTTGGGTAAAGAAAGACTACGGCCTGACGTTTGACCCATTTTGGGGTTAGAAAAGAGTTAGGTCGACGTAAGGCTGCATTCTGATGACTTTGCCCCCAAAATGACCAACACAGTTTGTGATATGTTAGGAAAGCCTGACTTTTTTGCCCTCTTTGGGGTAAGGTTTATTTCCTTGTGTGGCTGCTATTCCTGCCTTGTCCACTGGAGGGCACTGCTTTCTGTCCCATAGCATTAGCACTTAGGCCATCATAGGCCTTTTTAACTCTGTTTAAGTGTTTTGAAGCAGGTTTCCTTCTTCTGTGCCTGTTCTGCAGCCCTTGGGCCTCCCGTTGCTCTATTATGATTAATATCAAGGCTTCTAATAATGTAATAATAATAATAAAGTCATTCTGATGACTTTGCCCCCCAAATAACCAAC
This sequence comes from Azemiops feae, assembly GCA_023970755.1. Taxonomy (NCBI): domain Eukaryota; kingdom Metazoa; phylum Chordata; class Lepidosauria; order Squamata; family Viperidae; genus Azemiops; species Azemiops feae. Next base: position 11,992 of record JALGBA010002254.1, on the reverse strand, counting down.
ATAGTCTTTCATACCTTAGGAAAGCCTGACATTTTTGCCCTCTATGGGTAAGGAGAGACTACGGCCTGACTTTTGACCCACTTTGCGGTTAGGAAACAGTTAGGTCGACGTAAGGCTGCATTCTGATGACTTTGCCCCCCCCAAATAACAAACATAGTCTTTCATGTCTTGGGAAAGCCTGACTTTTTTGCCCTCTTTTGGGTACGGAGAGACTACGGCCTGACTTTTGACCCATTTTGCGGTTATGAGGAAGTTAGGTCGAGGTAAATGCGCATTCTGATGACTTGTCCCCAAAATGACCAACGCAGTGCCAACACATTTTAGGAAGCCTGACTTTTTTGCCCTCTTTGTGGGTAAGGTTTATTTCCTTTGGTGGCTGCTATTCCAAAACCACACACAGGAGCGCAGTCTTGCGTGCCCTGTGTTTATATATTGGTCCCGCTGTATGCCCCTTTCGGCTGCTATACAGAAAGATACCACAGTAGTGCACCCTTTTCATGCCCTGCGCTATAGATGGTCTTTGTAGTCCCTGTCAGGCCGCTATGGCCAAAATAACCACAGGAAGGCACCGTTTGCAAGCCCTGTGCTATAGATGGTCTTTGTAGTCCCTTTATGGCGGCTACGGCCAAAATAACCGCAGGAGGGCACTCTTTGCATGCCGTCATGCTATGCTCTTTTGTTCCTTTACTGAATTACTTTTCATTTGCACTGATAAATGTATGATAAATTTATCCATGTTTATTAATATGCACCACTACCAGCTAGTTCAGGGGTCTTCAAACTTGGCACTTTTAAGAATTGTGGACTTCAACTCCCAGGATTCCTCAGCCCTCATGGCTGGTTGAGTAATTCTGGGATTTGAAGTCCACAGGTCTTAAAGTTGCTAAGTCTGTAGACTCCTGAGTTAGCTGGTTTGCCTTCTGAGCTCTTCCACGTGCACACAAACACCCCCCAATCCCTTCCCCGGTACCCTTGACAGACACAGAATCAGTGCACTGCAAGAAAATAAAGAAAGCGAAACTCCGTTTTTTTTTCTCTTTAAACTTCCTCAGGCGTGTCACGTTCACAATGTTTGCAACTCTGTTCTGGAAGTTCTGGAAGGTCCTTCAATTGCGAAAAGCTTAGCTTTTAATTAAGCCGTTTTACTTCAAGAAAACTTTTGTAAAAGTGCCACAACAGACTGAATTAAAGTGGTAACACTAATTACATTTGTTTAAAAGCGATATAAACCTTTCCTGGGTCCCTTTTTTTTCCCTTTCCCCCACCCAAACCACGTTCTTGTTAATACCCTCTCATCTCTCTCCCCCTCCCTTTTCTTCAGTTCACTCCAGCTCCCGGCAGGAGCACCAATCAGCTGGACCCAATCAGTCTCTCCTGCCGGCATCCAGCCGCCTCCTTAGGGACTTTTTTGCCCTCTTTTGGGTAAGGAAAGACTAGGGCCTTAGGTTTGACCCATTTTGGGGTTAGAATAGAGTAAGGTGAACCTAAGGCTGCATTCTGATGACTTTGCCCCTAAAATAACAAAAATAGTCTTTCATATCTTGGGAAAGCCTGACTTTTCTGCCCTCTTTTGGGTAAAGAAAGACTACGGCCTGACTTTTGACCCATTTTGGGGTTAGAAAAGAGTTAGGTCGACGTAAGGCTGCATTCTGATGACTTTGCCCCCAAAATGACCAACACAGTTTGTGATATGTTAGGAAAGCCTGACTTTTTTGCCCTCTTTGGGGTAAGGTTTATTTCCTTGTTTGGCTGCTATTCCTTCCTTGTCCACTTGAGGGCACTGCTTTCCCATAGCATTAGCACTTAGGCCATCATAGGCCTTTTTAACTCGGTTTAAGTGTTTTGAAGCAGGTTTCCTTCTTCTGTGCCTGTTCTGCAGCCCTTGGGCCAACCGTTGCTCTATTATGAATAATATCAAGGCTTCTAATAATGTAATAATAATAATAAAGTCATTCTGATGACTTTGCCCCCCAAATAACCAACATAGTCTTTCATACCTTAGGAAAGCCTGACATTTTTGCCCTCTATGGGTAAGGGGAGACTACGGCCTGACTTTTGACCCACTTTGCGGTTAGGAAACAGTTAGGTCGACATAAGGCTGCATTCTGATGACTTTGCCCCCCCAAATAACAAACATAGTCTTTCATGTCTTGGGAAAGCCTGACTTTTTTGCCCTCTTTTGGGTAAGGAGAGACTACGGCCTGACTTTTGACCCATTTTGCAGTTAGAGGAGAGTTAGGTCGAGGTTTAGCCGCATTCTGATGACTTTGTCCCAAAATGACCAACGCAGTGACCAACACATGTTAGGAAAGCCAGACTTTTTTGCCCTCTTTGGGGTAAGGTTTATTTCCTTGGGTGGCTGCTATTCCAAAACAACCACAGGAGCGCAGTCTTTGTGTGCACTGTGTTATATATGGTCGCTGTAGTCCCTTTCAGGCTGCTATACATAAAATAACCACAGTAGGGCACCCTTTTCATGCCCTGTGCTATAGATGGTCTTTGTAGTCCCTGTCAGGCCGCTATGGCCAAAATAACCACAGGAAGGCACCGTTTGCAAGCCCTGTGCTATAGATGGTCTTTGTAGTCCCTTTCTGGCCGCTATGGCCAAAATAACCACCGGAGGGCACTCTTTGCATGCCCTCATGCTATGCTCTTTTGTTTCCTTTACTGAATTACTTTTCCTTTGCATTGATAAATGTATGATAAATTTATCCATGTTTATTAATATGCACCACTACCAGCTAGTTCAGGGGTCTTCAAACTTGGCACTTTTAAGACTTGTGGACTTCAACTCCCAGGATTCCTCAGCCCTCATGGCTGGTTGAGGAATTCTGGGAGTTGAAGTCCACAGGTCTTAAAGTTGCTAAGTCTGTAGACTCCTGAGTTAGCTAGTTTGCCCTTCTGATCTCTTCCACGTGCACACAAACACCCCCCAATCCCTTCCCTGTACCTTTAAAGACACAGAAATCAAGTGCAATGCAAGAAAATAAAGAAACAGAAACTCCGTTTTTTTCCCCTTTAACTGCCTCAGGCGTGTCACGTGTCACAATGTTGCAAATCTGTTCTGGAAGGTTCTGGAAGGTTCCGGCAATTGCCGGCAATTGCGAAAAGCTTTAGCTTTTAATTAAGCCTGTTTACTTTCAAAGAAAACTTTGTAAAAGCCACAGAACAGATGAATTAAAGAGGGTAAAACTAATTACATTTGTTTAACGCGAATTAACCTTTCGGTGTCTTTTTTACCCTTTCCCACCCAAACACTCTTTAATACCCTATCCTCTCTCCCCCTCCCTTATTTCAGTCACCTCAGCTCCGGCAGGAGCACAATCAGCTGCGAACCAATCAAGTCTCTCCTGCCGGCATCCAGCCGCATACCTTAGGGAATTTGTTCACCTTTTGGGTAATGGGAAAAGAATAGGGCCTTAGTTGACCCATTTTGGGGTTAGAATGAGTAAAGGTGAACCTAAGGCTGCATCTGATGACTTTCGCCCTAAAATAACAGAATACAGTCTTTCATATCTGGGAACCTGACTTTTTCTGCCTCTTTTGGGTAAAGAAAGACTACGGCATGACGTGGACCCATTTTTGGGGTTAAGAAAAGAGTTAGGTCGAGTTCTAAGGGTGCATTTGATGACTTTGCCCAAAATGACCAACACAGTTTGTGATATGTTAGGAAAGCCTGACTTTTTTGCCCTCTTTGGGGTAAGCTTTATTTCCTTATGTGGATGCTATTCCTGCCTTGTCCACTGGAGGGCACTGCTTTCTGTCCCATAACATTAGCACTTAGGCCATCATAGGCCTTTTTAACTCGGTTTAAGTGTTTTGAAGCAGGTTTCCTTCTTCTGTGCCTGTTCTGCAGCCCTTGGGCCTCCCGTTGCCCTATTATGATTAATATCAAGGCTTCTAATAATGTAATAATAATAATAAAGTCATTCTGATGACTTTGCCCCCCAAATAACCAACATAGTCTTTCATACCTTAGGAAAGCCTGACATTTTTGCCCTCTATGGGTAAGGAGAGACTACGGCCTGACTTTTGACCCACTTTGCGGTTAGGAAACAGTTAGGTCGACGTAAGGCTGCATTCTGATGACTTTGCCCCCCCCCCAAATAAAAAACATAGTCTTTCATGTCTTGGGAAAGCCTGATTTTTTGCCCTCTTTTGGGTAAGGAGAGACTACGGCCTGACTTTTGACCCATTTTGCGGTTAGAGGAGAGTTAGGTCGAGGTAATGCCGCATTCTGATGACTTTGTCCCCAAAATGACCAACGCAGTGACCAACACATTTTAGGAAAGCCTGACTTTTTGCCCTCTTTGGGGTAAGGTTTATTTCCTTGGGTGGCTGCTATTCCAAAACAACCACAGGAGCGCAGTCTTTGCGTGCCCTGTGTTATATATGGTCGCTGCAGTCCCTTTCAGGCTGCTATACATAAAAAAAACAGTAGTGCACCATTTTCTGCCCTGTTGCTATAGATGGTCTTTGTAGTCCCTGTCAGGCCGATATGGCCAAAATAACCACAGGAAGGCACGTTTGCAAGCCTGTGCTATAGATGGTCTTTGTAGTCCCTTTCGGCCATATGGCCAAAATAACCACAGGCGGGCACTCTTTGCATGCCCTCATGCTATGCTCTTTTGTTCCTTTACTGAATACTTTCCTTTGCATGATAAATGATGATAAATTTATCATGTTTATTGAATAGAATAGCACCACTACCAGCTAGTTCAGGGGTCTTCAAACTTGGCCACTTTTAAGACTTTTGCGAATGCAACTCCCAGGATTCTCAGCCCTCATGGCTGGTTGAGGAATTCTGGGAGTTGAAAGCCACAGGTCTTATAGTTGCTTAAGTCTGTAGACTCCTGAGAGTTAGCTGGTTTGCCCATTCTGAGCTCTTCACGTGCACACAAACACCCCCCAATCCCTTCCCTGTACCTTAAAGACAAGAAATCAAGTGCAATGCAAGAAAATAAAAGAAACAGAAACTCCGTTTTTTTTCTCTTTAACTGCCTCAGGCGTGTCACGTGTCACAATGTTTGCAAATCTGTTCTGGGAAGTTCTGGGAAGGTTCGCAATGCGAAAAGCTTTAGATTTAAAGTAAGCATCTTTAATTTCAAAGAAAACTTTGTAAAAAGCCACCGCAGATGAATTAAAGGGGGTAAGTACAACTAACACATTTGTTTAAAGCGCATTTAAACCTTTCCTGGTGTCTTTTTTCCCCTTTCCCCACCCAAACCACGTTTTTTTATACCCTCTCCTCTCTCCCCCCTCCCTTTTCTTCAGTTCACCTCCAGCTCCAGGCAGGAGCACCAATCAGCTGGACACAATCAGTCTCTCCTGCCGGCATCCAGCCGCCTCCTTAGGGACTTTTTTGCCCTCTTTTGGGTAAGGAAAGACTAGGGCCTTAGGTTTGACCCATTTTGGGGTTAGAATAGAGTAAGGAGAACCTAAGGCTGCATTATGATGACTTTGCCCTAAAATAACAAAAATAGTCTTTCATATCTTGGGAAAGCCATGACTTTCTGCCTCTTTTGTGGTAAAGAAAGAATACGGCCTGATTTGACCCATTTGGGGTAGAAAAGAGTAGGGTCGACGTAAGCGGCATTCTGATGACTTGCCCCCAAAATGACCAAACCACCAGTTTGTGATTTATGTTAGGAAAGCCTGACTCCTTTTTGCCCCTTTGGGGTAAGGGTTTATTTCCTTGTGTGGCTGCTATTCCTGAACTTGTCCACTGGAGGGCACTGCTTTCTGTCCCATAGCCATTAGGCACTTTAGGCCATCAAAGGACTTTTTACATCGGTTTAAGTGCTTTTGAAGCAGGTTTCCTTCTTCTGTGCATGTTCTGCAGCCCTTGGGCCTCCCGGTGCCCATATGATTTAATATCAAGGCTTTCTAATATGTAATAATAATAATAAAGTCATTCTGATGACTTTGCCCCCCAAATAACCAACATAGTCTTTCATATCTTGGGAAAGCCTGACTTTTCTGCCCTCTATGGGTAAGGAGAGACTACGGCCTGACTTTTGACCCATTTTGGGGTTAGGAAACAGTTAGGTCGACGTAAGGCTGCATTCTGATGACTTTGCCCCCACAAATAACAAACATAGTCTTTCATGTCTTGGGAAAGCCTGACTTTTTTGCCCTCTTTTGGGTAAGGAGAGACTACGGCTGACTTTTGACCCATTTTGCGGTTAGAGGAGAGTTAGGTCGAGGTAATGCCGCATTCTGATGACTTTGTCCCCAAAATGACCAACGCAGTGACCAACACATTTTAGGAAAGCCTGACTTTTTTGCCCTCTTTTGGGTAAGGTTTATTTCCTTGGGTGGCTGCTATTCCAAAAGAACCACAGGAGCGCAGGCTTTGCGTGCCCTGTGTTATATATGGTCGCTGTAGTCCCTTTCAGGCTGCTATACATAAAATAACCACAGTAGGGCACCCTTTTCATGCCCTGTGCTATAGATGGTTTTGTAGTCACTGTCAGCGCTATGGCCAAAATAACCACAGGAAGGCACCGTTTTGCAAGACCTGTGCTATAGATGGTCTTTGTGTCCCTTTCTGGCCCACTATGGCCAAAATAACCACAGGAGGGCACTCCTTGCATGCCCTCATGTCTATAGCTTCTTTTGTTCCTTTACTGAAGTTCCTTTCTTTGACTGATAAATGTATGATAAATTTAATCCCTGTTTTATTGAGATATGCACCACTACCAGTCGTTCAGGGGTCTTCAAATTGGAACTTTAAAGATTGTGGACTTCAACTCCCAGGATTCCTCAGCCCTCATGGCAGGTTGAGGAATTCTGGGAGTTGAAGTCCACAGGTCTTAAAGTGCTAAGTCTGTAGACTCTGAGTTAGCTGGTTTGCCCTTCTGAGCTCTTCCACGTGCACACAAACACCCCCATCCATTCCCTGTACCTTAAAGACACAGAAATCAAGTGCAATGCAAGAAAATAAAGAAACAGAAACTCCGTTTTTTTTCTCTTTAACTGCCTCAGGCGTGTCACGTGTCACAATGTTGCAAATCTGTTCTGGAAGGTTCTGGAAGGTTCCGGCATTTGCGAAAAGCTTTAGCTTTTAATTAAGCCTTTTTACTTTCAAAGAAAACTTTGTAAAAGCCACAGACAGACTGAATTAAAGGGGGTAAAACTAATTACATTTGTTTAAAGCGATTAAACCTTTCCTGGTATCTTTTTTCCCCTTTCCCCACCCAAACCACCTTCTTTTATACCCTCTCCTCTCTCCCCCTCCCTTATCTTCAGTTCACCTCCAGCTCCCGGCAGGAGCACCAATCAGCTGGACCCAATCAGTCTCTCCTGCCGGCATCCAGCCGCCTCCTTAGGGACTTTTTTGCCCTCCCTCTTTTGGGTAAGGAAAGACTAGGGCCTTAGGTTTGACCCGTTTTGGGGTTAGAATAGAGTAAGGTGAACCTAAGGCTGCATTCTGATGACTTTGCCCCTAAAATAACAAAAATAGTCTTTCATATCTTGGAAGGCCCTGACTGTTCTGCCCTCTTTTGGGTAAGAAAGACTACGGCCTGACTTTTGACCCATTTTGGGGTTGAAAATAGTTAGGTCGACGTAAGGCCTTGCATTCTGATGACTTTGCCCCAAATACCACACAGTTGTGATATCTTAGGAAAGGCCTGACTTTTTTGCCCTCTTTGGGGTAAGGGTTTAGTTCCTTGTGTGGCTGCTATTCCTGCCTTGTCCACTGGAGGGCACTGCTTTCTGTCCCATAGCATTAGCACTTAGGCCATCATAGTCCTTTTTAACTCGGTTTAAGTGTTTTGAAGCAGGTTTCCTTCTTCTGTGCCTGTTCTGCAGCCCTTGGCCCTCCCGTTGCTCTATTATGATTAATATCAAGGCTTCTAATAATGTAATAATAATAATAAAGTCATTCTGATGACTTTGCCCCCCAAATAACCAACATAGTCTTTCATACCTTAGGAAAGCCTGACATTTTTGCCCTCTATGGGTAAGGAGAGACTACGGCCTGACTTTTGACCCACTTTGCGGTTAGGAAACAGTTAGGTCGACGTAAGGCTGCATTCTGATGACTTTGCCCCCCCAAATAACAAACATAGCCTTTCATGTCTTGGGAAAGCCTGACTTTTTTGCCCTCTTTTTGGTAAGGAGAGACTACGGCCTGACTTTTGACCCATTTTGCGGTTAGAGGATATGTAGGTCGGGTAATGCCGCATCTGATGGACTTTGGTCCCCAATGACCCACGCAAGTGACCAAACACATTTTAGGAAGCTGACTTTTTGCCCTCTTGGGGTAAGTTTATTTTCCTTGGGTGGCTGCTATTCAAAACAACCACAGGAGCGCAGTCTTGCGTGCCCTGTGTTAATAGGGGTCCGCGGTAAGTCCCTTTCAGGCTTCTATACATAAAAATAACCACATATGGCACCCTTTTTTCATTCATGCCCTGTGCTATAGATGGTCTTTTGTAGTCCCTGTCAGGCGCTTATGGCCAAAATAACCACAGGAAGGCACCGTTTTGCAGCCCTGTGCTTAGATGGTCTTTGTAATCCCTTATGGCCGCTCTGGCCCAAAATAACCACAGAGGGCACTCTTTGCATGCCCTCATGCTATCCCTTTGTTTCCTTTACTGAACACTTTTCCTTTGCAACTGCTAAATGTATGATAAATTTCTCATGTATTATTAATAGGGCCCACTACCAGCTAGTGTCAGGGTCTTCAAACTTGGCACTTTGAAGCTTTGGCTTCAACTCCAAGGATTCTCACCCTCATGCTGGTTGAGGATATTCTGGGAGTTGAAGTCCACAAGTTCTTAAATTTGCTCAGTCTGTATATCCTGAGTAGCTGGTTTGCCCTTCTGAGCTCTCCACGTCACACAAACACCCCCCAAGTCCTTCCCTGTACCCTTAAAGACACGAATCAAGTGCAATGCAAGAAAATAAAGAAACAGAACTCCGTTTTTTTTCTCTTAACTGCCTCAGGCGTGTCACGGTCCAATGTTGCAACTCTGTTTGTAAGGTTCTGGAAGGTTCCGGCAATTGCGAAAAGCTTTAGCTTTTAATTAAGCCTGTTTACTTTCAAAGGAAACTTTGTAAAAGCCACAGACAGACTGAATTAAAGGGGGTAAAACTAATTACATTTGTTTAAAGTGTTTAAACCTTTCCTGGTGTCTTTTTTCCCTTTCCCCACCCAAACCACATTCTTTTATACCCTCTCCTCTCTCCCCCCTCCCTTTTCTTCAGTTCACCTCCAGCTCCCGGCAGGAGCACCAATCAGCTGGACCCAATCAGTCTCTCCTGCCGGCATCCAGCCGCCTCCTTAGGGACTTTTTTGCCCTCTTTTGGGTAAGGAAAGACTAGGGCCTTAGGGTTGACCCATTTTGGGGTTAGAATAGAGTAAGGTGCACCTAAGGCTGCATTCTGATGACTTTGCCCCTAAAATAACAAAAATAGTCTTTCATATCTTGGGAAAGCCTGACTTTTCTGCCCTCTTTTGGGTAAAGAAAGACTACGGCCTGACTTTTGACCCATTTTGGGGTTAGAAAAGAGTTAGGTCGACGTAAGGCTGCATTCTGATGACTTTGCCCCCAAAATGACCAACACAGTTTGTGATATGTTAGGAAAGCCTGACTTTTTGGCCCTCTTTGGGGTAAGGTTTATTTCCTTGTGTGGCTGCTATTCCTGCCTTGTCCACTGGAGGGCACTGCTTTCTGTCCCATAGCATTAGCACTTAGGCCATCATAGGCCTTTTTAACTCGGTTTAAGTGTTTTGAAGCAGGTTTCCTTCTTCTGTGCCTGTTCTGCAGCCCTTGGGCCTCCCGTTGCCCTATTATGATTAATATCAAGGCTTCTAATAATGTAATAATAATAATAAAGTCATTCTGATGACTTTGCCCCCCAAATAACCAACATAGTCTTTCATACCTTAGGAAAGCCTGACATTTTTGCCCTCTATGGGTAAGGAGAGACTACGGCCTGACGTTTGACCCACTTTGCGGTTAGGAAACAGTTAGGTCGACGTAAGGCTGCATTCTGATAACTTTGCCCCCCCAAATAACAAACATAGTCTTTCATGTCTTGGGAAAGCCTGACTTTTTTGCCCTCTTTTTGTAAGGAGAGACTACGGCCTGACTTTTGACCCATTTTGTGGTTAGAGGAGAGTTAGGTCGAGGTAATGCCGCATTCTGATGACTTTGTCCCCAAAATGACCAACGCAGTGACCAACACATTTTAGGAAAGCCTGACTTTTTTGCCCTCTTTGGGGTAAGGTTTATTTCCTTGGGTGGCTGCTATTCCAAAACAACCACAGGAGCGCAGTCTTTGCGTGCCCTGTGTTATATATGGTCGCTGTAGTCCCTTTCAGGCTGCTATACATAAAATAACCACAGTAGGGCACCCTTTTCATGCCCTGTGCTATAGATGGTCTTTGTAGTCCCTGTCATGCCGCTATGGCCAAATCCCACGGAAGGCACCGTTTGCAGCCCTGTGGCTATAGATAGTCCTTTGTAGTCCCCTTTTATGGCCGCTATGGCCAAAATAAACCACAGGAGGGCACTCTTTGCATCCCCTCACTATGCTCTTTGTTCCTTTAACTGAATCCTTTTCCTTGCACTGATAAATGTATATAAATTTATCCATGTTTTATTAAATATGCACCACTACCACTAGTTCAGGGTCTTCAAACTTGGGCCTTTTAAGACACTTGTGGACCTTCAACTCCAGGATCCTCAGCCCTCATGGCTGGTTGAGGAATTCTGGGAGTTGAAGTCCACAGGTCTTAAAGTTGCTAAGTCTGTAGACTCCTGCGTTAGCTGGTTTGCCCTTCTGAGCTCTTCCACGTGCACACAAACACCCCCAAATCCCTTCCCTGTACCCTTAAAGACACAGAAATCAAGTGCAATGCAAGAAAATAAAGAAACAGAAACTCCGTTTTTTTTCGCTTTAACTGCCTCAGGCGTGTCACGTGTCACAATGTTGCAAATCTGTTCTGGAAGGTTCTGGAAGGTTCCGGCAATTGCGAAAAGCTTTAGCTTTTAATTAAGCCTGTTTACTTTCAAAGGAAACTTTGTAAAAGCCACAGACAGACTGAATTAAAGGGGGTAAAACTAATTACATTTGTTTAAAGTGTTTAAACCTTTCCTGGTGTCTTTTTTCCCTTTCCCCACCCAAACCACATTCTTTTATACCCTCTCCTCTCTCCCCCCTCCCTTTTCTTCAGTTCACCTCCAGCTCCCGGCAGGAGCACCAATCAGCTGGACCCAATCAGTCTCTCCTGCCGGCATCCAGCCACCTCCTTAGGGACTTTTTTGCCCTCTTTTGTGTAAGGAAAGACTAGGGCCTTAGGTTTGACCCATTTTGGGGTTAGAATAGAGTAAGGTGAACCTAAGGCTGCATTCTGATGACTTTGCACCTAAAATAACAAAAATAGTCTTTCATATCTTGGGAAAGCCTGACTTTTCTGCCCTCTTTTGGGTAAAGAAAGACTACGGCCTGACGTTTGACCCATTTTGGGGTTAGAAAAGAGTTAGGTCGACGTAAGGCTGCATTCTGATGACTTTGCCCCCAAAAGGACCAACACAGTTTGTGATATGTTAGGAAAGCCTGACTTTTTTGCCCTCTTTGGGGTAAGGTTTATTTCCTTGTGTGGCTGCTATTCCTGCCTTGTCCACTGGAGGTCACTGCTTTCTGCATTAGCACTTAGGCCATCATAGGCCTTTTTAACTCGGTTTAAGTGTTTTGAAGCAGGTTTCCTTCTTCTGTGCCTGTTCTGCAGCCCTTGGGCCTCCCGTTGCTCTATTATGATTAATATCAAGGCTTCTAATAATGTAATAATAATAATAAAGTCATTCTGATGACTTTGCCCCCAAATAACCAACATAGTCTTTCATACCTTAGGAAAGCCTGACATTTTTGCCCTCTATGGGTAAGGAGAGACTACGGCCTGACTTTTGACCCACTTTGCGGTTAGGAAACAGTTAGGTCGACGTAATGCTGCATTCTGATGACTTTTCCCCCCCAA